>OX411309.1:64551866-64848189 GCA_948150685.1 Rhaphigaster nebulosa | reverse complement strand
AATGTACTGATGTTTTAATCACTTTTAAAAAATATATAGGCAAAGCGTCATAAAAAAAACAAAAAAAACTTGAAATTATATCCAGTTTCATTTGTAGCTCAATTCTATTTAGAATTAGAAAGCCATTTGACTTTCACCTTGTGTTATTTATTAATTACAATTGCGCAACACTCATACCAAACCGACAAATCGGACTGCGGGAAGATGAAAAGGAATATGAAATCAAACGTTCCCAACTAAAACAGAATGCGGTCATTTTAACTTTCCTCTTCAGGCCATCGTGGGGTACAACAGTAAACACACGAGTCTGCCTGTAGCATGAAGCCTCTAAGTTGTTAATATACGACCCTCCCATAGGTTTACTATGAAAGGGAATAAAAGAAGGGTGAAGGAAGGTCAGAGTATTGTTTGACAACAAATGATTCAACAATAAATGATACTTATAAAGTACTCAGAGTTATCTTTGATAACTTTTAAGTAATTAAAGATTCAAGCCTACTGAAAAGCTTTTCAAATTCATTTTGTAGTGACTTAATGGCAGTTTTTCATTAAATGAATAAAGCATAAGATTATTTATGATTTAAAAAAAAGTACAAACGATTCAATTTTTGTTTTCTTTTTGTAAGAATATCAAACACGAAGATGACAGAGGGCAACAGTGATTTTGCTACGCTGGATTTCAGAGTCGATTCTGGATAATGCCAGTCTTCTAGATGCGAGAAAAATATCAGATTTGCCAAATCGACTCTAGTTTTTGAAGTAAAGGCAGTAAACACTCTTAAATCGAACGAACTTAAAAAAGCGAATGTTTTTTAGGATGGGGTTTTCGGACAACAGTGAGTTTGCGGCGCAGTTTCAGAGTCGATTCTGGAGAATTTCAGTTTTCTAAATACAAGAAAAATATCAGATTTGATGAATACATATTAAAAGAAACACATACTCTTATATTAAAAGAAAGAAAATAAAGTGTTTTTTTCGGAGAACAGTGATTTTGCGGCGGAGGGTTTCAAGTGGAATCTGGATAATTTCAGTCTCTTAAATTCGAGAAAAATATCAGATTTGCCGAATTGACTCTAGTTTTTTAAATAAAGGCAATATATACTGTAACTAACCTAGACTTTTTTACACAAAAAAAGAGTCAATTTTAACAAAGTAATTATGCATCGTGCACTTAAGTGCATTGATGTATCTATATTCACACCCAGTATCTATTTCGGCAAGAAAAAAATATTTTTTTGTTCCCCATTGTAATTGTTTGTATTCTCCCTAAGGTTACAGAAAATTAAACTTTTAAATTAAAAATCTGATAATATTTTATATTTTCAAAGCCACGCCAGTATAAAATTGTTGTAAAACCTTACAATCCCTCTATTTGACAAGCACAATAAACTTTAAACCATATAGCATGTTAACATGACATAATTGCTTAAATGGAGCATATTTGATCTTAGTATTGGATCATAAGAATATAACTAAAAGAAAATGTTTATGCGAAGTGTTTGAATTCAATTTCGTGGAATAGGAATTTAATAACCTAAAATAAAATTTGAATACAAAATTTAATTAACACGTTATAGGGCATATAAATTGCTATCTAGCCTGATTGGTTGTATGAAAAAAAAGTTTTAATTCAATTTTTTAGCAATGATAACTTTTTTAAACACTGTTTTAACATAGCAATCACGCGAATGAAGAGCCATACTCTGGCAACAGTGAAGGTACGCAATATATATATATATATATATATATATATATATATATATATATATATATATATATATATAAGGTATGCAGTATATTGTCCCTGTCGTAGAATAAAGGTACAATTCAATATTAGAAATTGTTGTTAAATCATATTTATTGTTTTGTTACTATTACGTTTTTATATTTATTAGGTTGTCACACTATCGCATAAAACTTGACTTTGCGAAATACTTATTGGAAAATTTGGACGTTTCTATTAAAATTATTTATTAAAAGATGTATTTAATTGTTTTATAAATATTCGAATTTTCTTTATAGTACTTACACCTAAATGTAAATAACCATAAAATACTTAATTTGACGTAACTTTTTTTATTTTTGATAGATCTTTTACCTCAGAACTACATTCTTCCTTCGTATTATTTGATTAATTTTCATTTTACTTTGTTTCATGAAAAATGACATTGAAATTATTGCAATGAATTTTCTCATTAATTCAATTAGTTCTATTGATGAATATTTAGTACATTGTCAGTAATATAAAATTAATTTTAAATCGTAGATTTTTCTCATTTTTTTAATAAAATGAGAAATAATTAGCAGTTATATAAGGAAGACAAATGAATATACTCGTTTATACGTAAATCATTCATTTCTAGCCATTTAAAAATCAAGAAAAATAATTGTTTGCGTGTAAAAATTATAAAAAGTGCTGTTATAAATCAAAAGCAAAAGCGTAAACCTAGTACCACTAATGTGACGTGTGTGGTGTTGGAGGGGATAATCGTTGGTATTTCTATCGAGCCTACAATTAAGAAGGCCTTGATTTAGCTGAATAGAATAATAAAGGGATAGAAGGCTTTAATGGCTAAGGAGCAAACAAATTATAATATGTCGCCGTTTCGTCATGGAACATTTTAGTAATAGATTTATTTATTATCATTCTTATTTTTAAAGACATACTCTAAACTTTCTGCTAGCAGTTGTATTTGGTAATGATATCATTGGATTGGTTCCAAGCCGAAAAAATGTTCAATCCTCCTTCATTACTGACTCAACATACATTAGCGAATTGAATAAAACCTTTATCCAAAATAATTGACCGGGAAAAAAGACTTGTCGGATGGCGCGACGCCAAAGCTATAAAAAGAGTGCCACAATACTCAAACCTATTAAATTTCTGAGAAATTTGTCTGAGCTAAATATTGACAATATTCAGGTGAAAGCTGAAGAATTATTTTACTCCGGTACCGTTTAATGTTAATAAGGTTTTTGTATAATAACGTAAGTTTGGAGGTAAATTTGATCAACAGCATTTTTGTGAGTGATAAAAGTTTGTTGTTGTTTACCTGTGTCTGAACTAGATTTACGCTTCGTCATTGACAAAATTGTGAAATTATCCATAATCATTAGTTATTTTGACAATTTTGCTCATACTGAAGCGTAACTTTAGTTCAGCTACAGGTAAATAGAAACAAACTTCCATTTTCAGAAAAATACAGTTGATCTCTTTTACCTCAAAATCGACGATGTATTATAACAAGATTGGTTTCTGAAGAATATAAACTACTATAACTACATAGATGTTAGTCATTTCACAGGAAGTGAAAAATTGGCTCAAAGAAAAAATTAATATATATTTCAAGATATTAATGCTATCTAGTAGAGGAAACGACACTGATTCGGAGAGTGAAGGTAGATAGTAAATAATTTCCAAGTCATGGCCACATTATATTGATTACAGTTGTTTATTAGAGGCGCAGAGAAAACTTCGAAGAATATAGTGATGGTTTAAAAGAAAATTTCAATACTACCGTCATAAGTAAAACTAATGGTCTGATGAGAATCGTCGAAAAAAACTTTTAAGTTTAAAAAAAAGTTAAATATTTACAAAAGAAAGGGCCTCTAGGCTCGGCCCATGGATTCTAAGATGGCACTGACCGTAACATCGAGATTCTTAGAGTTAAGTTATCAAATTCCCTGATTGTCTGTATTTGTTAGAAACAAATACATAAATAAATATAAATAAAATTTTTTATTTTAGATTATTATCAAATTTATATAAATAAATTTGATAAGTTGTATTATTTGTTATTAGATATAGTTTTTAAGGTATTTAGAAAAAAATGAGAAAAAAAAACATTCGCGCACCTCTCATCCACGTTTTATTTTGTATTTTAATATGTTGCTCAGAGCACCTCAAAATTTCGAAACTGATTTTGTTTTCTTCTTGTAGAAAATAATATAAAATTAATTTAAAAAAGATGCTATGTTACAAGAAATCATCTAACAATAAAGCAATAGCAAAATTGTATATGTAACCATATATAGAACATATTGTTTAAAAGATCATCTTTTATATGTTTCTAATTCATTATTTTACTTGAATGTAAGTTTCCTACTGCGTATGAGAACCTTTAAGAAGTCATTAGAAATTTTCATGTTCGTGCTTATTAATTTCAAATGATTATATAAATAGTGTGATTTATATTGGTTTCCGTAACAATCGTTTTTAGGTCAGGAATAGTAGGTGGACAAAGGCATTCAGATATTTCTCCCCCACCCAACTTCAACGGCTTAAATGAAATATCAAAGCGTTCTCTTCTATTTATCACTTCTTTTCTCACCAAGTATCGCATACAATGGCGCTTATTCCTTGCGCTCGCCAATTGATAAAAATTTTAATATATAGCTTTTGAAGTAAGCTGCTTTTCTGGAACTGTTGACTTTGCATATTTCCGTTTCAGCATCGTTACCAGACATTATGCTCATCAGAAGTTGACGACGACTCCAAGGCTACCAATAAAAACTCTTTACCATTCTTAAACCGTCGTTGCCTTAGAGGTAAAGATAAAGTGTTAGGACTTGATTTGCTGTGATAAGATGATTTAAAGAAGACCAGTTAACCTTACTTTACACTCAGTGGTGTTAGGCTTGAGCTTGTACTTTATACTAAGCGGTCTTGGCTTAAGCCTTTATGCTTAACCTCCCTGCTTTAAGGACTATTAACTTCACACCGGCTGCTCTAGTACACACTATTCCAATGAGTCTGTTCAATGCTAGGTTCATATTTTACAAATATTGAGTGGTTATTACTTAAGATATGATGGAATTAATAAGAAAGTTATCAATGTGGTGCTTTTAAAATTCTTAAGTTATATTCAGTTAGTTATACCATAATTTGTAATGATTTTACTTAAAAACTAAATAAATAATAAATATATATACACATAAAACTGGCACTCAGAACAGTAATCACTGATGGTAATTCCTGCTTGGATAATAACTAACAAGACACGTGTTTACTGGTGTCGATGCTGCGAAAGGTATTTTAGAAGTGGAAACATGTCCTTGTATTCTATGCTGTCTATACCCTCCAAGCCCCCGCTAATGAACTAGCCCAGACTAGATGTTACATCTAATTTAGTCGGCATTGATGCTGGAACCTAGTAATAGTTGATTGATAGACACCCAGGACGTTTATCTGACGACTTTCATCATGTAACCGATAGAAGATATTTTAACCGATTTAGGCTTATCAATTATTCTAAACGCTACTAATTTAAATAATACGGAAGTTTTCTCGTTTATCATAATATATCATTTAAAAACTGTCGTCCTACATCCTACACAATTATGATCCCCCATTTTCTTTCCATTCTCTCTTTTTTTTTTCTTTATTTATGTTTTCCCTTTTATTTAATCTCATCATTTAATGTTTTTAGGTATTACAAACGTAGGTATATCTTTTTTCTTATATATGTATACATAAATAAATAAAGGAGTTGGATAACCAAATGATTTTACGACTTGATTTCATAACAAACGATTTATGAAAAACCCCTAAATGTATTTAAACCTCTTTTGAATCGTATTTAAAGTTGGTTCTGTTATTATTAAAGCTTATTTTAATCGCCTAGAAAAAAAACTCCCGATTTTTTAATAACACTGTCCTAAGAGAAGAAATACAGGGTTGAGGTAATATGAGAAATAGAGAGAAATAAGTGGGCAGTCGAAGTTTGGAAGCACTAAGTTTCAAAAGTCGGTCTATTATTTGTAGCAGTTATATTATGGAAACTTTACCCTACTTGAATTATTCTTTTTTTTCTCCACCCTCAGCTTTTCTTCACCCTATAATACGACATCCAAGATTAATGGCTTAGCCTATTAGATGTAAGAAGTTGATTCTGGATTAAAATAATTTATATTCACATATTAAAGTCCTAGGTTATAATATGTATCGGTAAAATTATTAACTGTAACATTTCTAGAAATTAACGCCTTGTTTGGGAATAATTTGTTGCGTTGTAATCATCCTCTATTCCTACAGAATCTTTTTTTTTTCTAGAGATCCGATGAAAATTTAAGAATATTTAGAGGTTTGTGTCGTAGAAAAAATCGAAAGCCTGGCAGAGTTAATGAAAAATCGAATAAATTGTATGATGATAATTTGAATTAATCTTAAGGCCGGTCGTCCACTAGAACCGTGAACGGCCAAATATTCTTCGGGCCCTTTTGAGTCGTGTTGGGCCGAATGATCCGAAATATCGATAATATTTTCAATTATAAATGTATAATAATTTTAATTGCAATTTAGTATTTTCAATTGAACAAGACCTCCACATCTATTTAAGGCATCCTGGTAGTTGACGGCCGAATGGCAGCTCAGGTGTACGCTCGTTCGGCTCCTCTGCCGGTTATGTAAAATCGGTTCCTCGTTCAGCCGAAAACGTTTCCAAAAAAAGTTGACGGCCAGGCTAAAGGAATTTCACCGTTTTTATGATTGTTACTGGTATTTACTGTATTATTGTTATTAGTTTTGGACGGGAGTGATCAGGAATCAGTTCGGCAGCTGAGCCTTTTTGGTTCTTTTTACCGATCCCTGACGAACCCCTAACCATTGCAGGAGTGCCAAGATTCATTTCGTGGAGCCTATAAGAAATATTAGCTGACCTCGATAGCATCGAACTTACACCGCTCCGAGCCAGGTATTTTTTCTTTTACATACCAACCACAGTCCATAATTTGATATTTTAGTTATCCATATTAATTTGGGTATTTTTGGTGTTCTTCTCGTCAATATTTTTAAACAGTAATTCTTTCTAACGTTTATTACGTTCCTGTATCTGGGATGTAAGGGCAGATAAAAATATAAGAGGCTTTTGGTATTATTTTCAAAGGCTCATACCTCCGCTTCTATAATTACTAGAAAGCAAGAATAGTTATCATTTAACAAAAAATATGTATCATGAGATATTGCAAAACAAAATTTTAGATTTTTACTTGAGGTGGAAGTAAAGCAAGCGAGTAAGTTTCATAAATTTTGAGTGTTGAGTTGATAACGTCACCGCTTCTAGTTCAACTGATTAATTTCGATTTGATAATTTTGATGTTAGTTATTATTTACTCGCTGTGCATACTTCAAATTCAATTTTCATTGAATGAAATTTATTCCAATTGCAACATAAATTTCTTTCGTCCAAAAATAAACATTCTACATAATTGTAAGCCTTTAGTTTATAATAGACACAGACTCTGTCCACATTATTTAAAAAATTATTTTCGCCCTGTCACACAGCTTTTTCTCTCATAAATCTCATTCAAAAATATCATAGATTTAAGCAATATGGTATATGGTAATATGGTACCATTCATGTTTGTTGTATTAAAAAAAAAGTTTCTTTATCCGAAACAACTGCAATGAATTCGATGAAAATTCGTGAGGCTATTTTTAATTAAACAGGAATATTAAAAGCATTTTATATTGATAGTTTCAAAAAAGAATACAGATGTATAAGCGCTGTTAAAACTAATGAAAAACGTGGCGAAATGGATATTGATAAGCATAAAAGTTTAGTTTAGCCCCACTGCTATTTTAAACAATATCATAGGACCAACGTCTGATTTTTTACTATAGTAAATTTAGGGTTTAGATAATTCTATTAGTATCGGGATAGTTCCTTATCTAAAATTTCAGTCTAATCTCAAGGCTTGCGTAAGAGTCTATTGCCAAGATAGTCTGTTCTAGAGTCGAAATCGGGACATGGAATTGGATGTAAGGGATTGGATCGAGACGATATCGTAGATCTGACTCCGTACTTCGTCAACGATTCTGTATGATGCTTGCCAAGTTTTGCTATAATCTTACTTCTTAATACTTGTACTTAAAAATGTACTTATTTCATTATGTTAAAATTAAGTAAAAGTTTTCAATTATTATATATTGCTGCTATCATATTGCAGACCCCTGACAGATGCGGGATGGCTGACTCTACAGAGGCCGCCAACGGGGATCAAGCCTACATCTTGCTCCTCCTCACGGGCCTGTACTCCCTCATCTTCGTCACAGGACTCATCGGCAATGTGAGCACGTGCATCGTCATCGCCAAGAACAGGCAAATGCACACTGCCACTAACTACTACCTGTTTTCTTTAGCTGTGTCTGATCTCCTGTTGCTGGTCTGGGGATTGCCTCAGGATGTCTATCTTCTATGGGCCAAGTGAGTATTCTTTTAAATTTGAAATTAATCTGGATATTACCCGTTAACATTCAAATTCGTTCAAATCTGCACTCACGTAAATTAAGATTATTTTAAATTCCAGTTGCTTTAGATTCATCATGATTCATGACTCAGTCCGTTCAAACCGCCTCAAATGCACAAGTTATATTTCATTTCTCATTATGTAGTTGCCTCTATTATCCATTTGTATTTATTTTATTTAAGTGATTCTCGACATAGATAGGTTTCTCTCTCTACTTGCAGCTCTCGTCTAGGAGCGAATTTGATGTACCCAAGGAATACCATTTTGGTTAGAAAAACAAACAAAAAAAAAACATCAAGAGAGAACAGCCTCAATCTGGCAGTCTTGACTAATAGTAAACAAATATTGATAGCAATTAATGACGCAATAATAAATTAGAAATAAACAAGTGGAGTTTGTAGGACGACGACCCTACTCACGATCCAACGCAGTAGGATGTTGTTAGGTTGGAATGCTTATTGGATGATCGGAGAAGCCTACGTAGATCCTACACGCTATCTGTAGTTGTACACCTCCATTCACTGTCCAACGGTAGACCGATATCTAGAGTAGTCCTACAAAGTTGTCCTACATGAATGGCTGGCTGGTACAAATCTCCATTGAATAATTCTAAAAACCGTGTATGAATATCACGTGTTCTGTCCCCAAAACTAGTTTTTCTCTCTTTGTTACGAGATTAAGGAATATAATATCTTCCAATATTTTTCCATTGTGAAAAAGAAGGTATCAACGTTGATTTAATTCCTTGCAAACATTGGACTTCCAGATATTCCAAAGCTTAACTGCGTATAATTAATATACGATTATGTTTAATGAGAATGACCTGATCTCTGGCGTATCCCTTACACCAATTAAGTTAGAAAGTATAAGGGAATTTTAAAATACAATAAAACACGAAAATAACTCGATATTTTAATAAGGTTCAGAAAAAAGAAAATACAATAATCAAACAGAAAGAAAATTTTGTTAGAGAAGCATTACAACAATTAATAATACCAAGTTTAAAATAAACTAACAATTGGTTAGTTAAAAGTATTAGGTAATAATTTTTTTTTCTATTGTCTCTGCTAAGGAAGAAACGTGAATTCAAAATAAAGTGAAATATGTATTAAAAAAAAATGTATAAACAATTTGATCCTCTGGATTCGACCTACCACTTCATTGATGAATTCCTTGTTTGTATTATAATATTTTATTGAGGTTTAATATAATGAAATAATTTAACATAGTTTATCATATTTTTATAAACCTATACCGACCTGCATAAATGGAAAAAATGTCTATCAAATAATGCCGGAATCCATTATATGATAAGCTAATGACAGTCTAAAATGGTTTCTGCTACATTAACACTGACCATACTATCATCATGTTCAAACTGGCCGTCGCTTGATGGGATATTAAACCTGGGGGAAAACAATGAGTAGTGAGGAACAATTTTAACCTTTCCTATCTCAGTTGATCTAGAAAGCAGCTTTCAGAATTAACAGCGATAGCGTTCAGATGACAGGAGTGATATGCTGAATTAATGGTTCATAATTGATTTGCCGACATTGAACTAGGCGTAAAAAATTACATTTGACATGATATCTAAAGATGGAGATAATATCGATGGTCAACTTCACATATATTGCAAGTACCAATTTGGCCATTACAGAACTAAGAGATGGAAAATGTCCGATCTACATTACACATCCCATTGAAACTAGTTTTAAAACATTATACATATTTATTATATAATTTATTACCAAAATAAAAAAATAAAAAACAAAGAGAATTAATAAATAAGGAATTATAGGATGCGGCCAAATCTTAAATCTCTTTTGATCATCGATATATCTGCGTTGTAAATCTGATTGTGTATTACAGGAGTTCCCATAGATGCACAGTGCTTCGAATATAGGAGATTTGTTGGATAAAATCTATTGATTGTGGATTCTTATAGGTAATGCCATCTTGATTATGAATATACCCCATAACATGGGTCGGAATTGACTATATGACAAATATAAAAAAAAAAAACTAACAGACAGTACTTCGAAGAATATTTTGAAACATCATGATCACAAATGATATTATTTTCTTAAGCAAATTTACCGTAATATATATTGTTTTGTTTGTAAAATAAACTTTTTAAAATCAGTTTGTTTTTTTATGAATTCGAATCTTTAATATAAATATCGTAAGATCAGGTATGGGGTATGATATGGAGTGACAAAGTCTGGGAACCAATGGAGTAGTTAACTCAACATACTAATGCGTAAAGTATGTACGTAATAAAAATAAGTTTGACCACTTCTAGGTTGTAAAAGTTTACTTTTTTATTTCGCGTATTTAGTAAGACAGAAATGAATGATGAAAATTTAATTACTCCTCTCAAAACTTTTTAGTAATCAAATCTGGTAGTAAATTATAGACATTAAGTGCTAGATTTAAAAGAAGTATTGCAATCAGAACTACGAAGACCAATATTATTTTGTAAATTCGGTGCTACAAAAAATAATTAATTGATTTTTCAAGCAACTGAAAAATCTGTCGTAATACATTGTATAAGGTGAATAGAAAAATAATTCTTCATTTCCCCTTACAAGTAATATTGTTCTTCTTCTGGCCCTATTTGACCAATAGGTTTGTTCAAATTTTTTTTTAGTTGAAAAATTAAATAATTAAATAAAGAATATTCATCAATATTCAACTGATTTTATGAGTTCATAAGATTTTTTATTTTCAATCTTCATTAATTTTGTAAAAAAAAAAAAAAAAAAAATCTTGAAGATAATCAATTGCTCGTCATTGAATAGGAGATGGAGGGAGGTTCACCATGAGGAAGGAGACGTCTCAGTACATCACCATGCATCACCTCTCCTGAAGCTTGATTAAATTTCAAATAGCGGTTAAAGCAGATCCCTTATCCAGCTCTTATTCTCCATCCTCCTCTTACTTAATTGATTCTTTGGTCTATAACTTTTATTTTGATAAGAATGCTAGTATTTTCGTATTATTTATTGTAGAATAGAATCCTGAATAAATATACTAGTTGATTCCCGGTATTCTCCAATCACATACTAGAGTCTTGTGCATTTCATAAAATAATCCTTTACAAATACGTTATATTCGAATTAAATATTTAATATGCATACAATTTAATATTCGATTTTGATTTTATATGCATCATAGTTTACAAATATCCGCCCTAGGCAGTTTAAGAAAAAATATATTGGTACCGTTATTAACAACACGAATAAATTGGAAGTCGTCTTTTACACGTATTCCATCCATGGTTCCTTGTCTCAAATTTAACATAAATTATATTGAAATAATTTTAATTAGAAAATTTAAAATATTCAGTTTGCATTTTTATTTATTTTATTCAAATTGTTATTTGAATAAAAATTATATATATATATATATATATATATATATATATATATATATATATATATATATATATATATATATATATTTCTTCGAAATTTTGTACAGATTAGATTATAATATTGAGTACAAGGGAGATAAATAAAATTATGAAAATCATGATGATGGTTTATTCAGAAAACAAGACAAATTGACATTTACAAAAAAAGAGTGTGGTAGCGATATTATATTATCAAATCTGATCTCCTTAATTTCTCAATAACGCTTACTTCTTTTCCTGATTCGTCTGTCTCTTACTATTTTATTTCCAAAAAAAAAAAGCTTATATAATTGTGCGAATTAGTCTTTTTTTTCTTCTTCTTTGTTTGCTTCCTCACTACCGAAGGGTAGAGAAGCTTTGTATTCCTTCAGGAAATGAAAAATATGTTTGCCCTCAGAATCGAAAATTTTCACTTGTTTTAAACATCAAGAGACAAATTTGGTTCCGTGTCTGTCAGTAGTCAATTGTTTATTTTTGAGTAAAGATAGAAATTAGTATAAAAGTGATTTAACAATTTTATAAAATCCCTTCCACAACTTTCGCTTTGGCGCAAATATATTTTTCTTGACACGTCTATATTTCGAAGACTGTTCTTCCGATTTCGCCTAAAATTGAAGGAAAGTTGGAAGTTAGGCCAGAAATGTATAATTTTTACTAAATTTAATCCACTACTTTCACTTACGAATGCACAAACATATTTTCCTTGAGAAACCAATGTTTCTAAAGTGCTGTGTCCGATGTGGTTAAATGTTAGAGAGTAGTTAAGGATTAGTATAAAAGTGGCACCGTATCAGTTTTGTCAAATTTCATCGACTCTTTCGCTTGTGCCCGCGCAAACTTATTTTCATTGACACGCTTATGTTTCAAAATTTAATCATTTTAATATCGGCTCCTATATCGGCTGATAGGCAAATTATCTATACAGGAACATATGTATATGATTTTCTACCTAAATCAAGCCTTGATAAGTTTAAGAAGAAGGCTATTAAAACATTCTAGGAAGGGAGAAGTGGATCAATGAGAGGATCAGCAAATCCTTTTCTCATAAAAATTCAATGAGAAGGTCCCGATATCAGCTTCGACAACTCAGCGCCTTCATGAAATAATTGATGACCTTTATTTATTATAAAATAGTGATTTTCATACACGGTTTCCGCACTCCAACTTGACTGCATCAACAGTCTACCATAGTCAATAAATACTAAAACCTAAAAGAAAAATCGTTATCAGGATTTATTAGGATATGTATTTTTCCCTTCTTATACAGTGTGTATGTCATATCATAATTTATTTACCGGAACATTTACCTAAATAATTTTTCAGTCATATCTGAAATTGAAGTGAAATTATAACATTCATACTTCTTGCAATTCTTTTTGAAATTCCTATAATTGTTCATTTTTTTTTAAACAAAATAACATCATAATTCATTTCCACAAATGTAAACCTAATTCCATAAATATTTGTCCGGTAGTTTTCAATGAAACAAGAACTTTCAAATCATTTATTTTGCATAAATATCAATTCAGTAGTCCATTTATTTATTTTTTACTCAATTCTTTAAGGGAATATTTTGGCTCAGAGGGTCTTCTTGATCGCGAGTTCGAATTCATATGTGGAGGAATATTTATTTTCTATTTCTTTAAATGTGGATCGACTATCTCTGATTAATAAAATAAGTTCCTGACCCTTCAATGGGCTGGAGAAAAACCTGTAGATTTAAAGTGATCAACAGAATAACTCTTATGTATGAGTTGGTCAAGCAACACTCCCTTATCAAGTACCTTAGTGATACGGTTTTACTACAAACTGTTATTTATTCAAAATGACACTTTTATTCTTTATGACCCAGAATCAGCTCGTATTTTTTAAAATTTAAATATAGTTCTTAAAAATAAAAATGAATAAAAAAAAAACTTTCATTGAATTTAATGTGTAATTAAATGAACCACATTTGTAAACTGGGACAAAAGAAGTACCATTTATTTTAAATTAAAATTTACTCCTATATTTTGGATTGAATTTTAACTGTCGCTAGCTGGGAACATTTCAATCTGAGTGGGATTGGGCAAAAAAATAAATAAAATAATTTATATATATTTATCCTAGCTGAACTGAGACCCTGACACCCTAGATTCGAAATTGACGACGTCTGCATACTTCTCACCTACGTATAAGTTCAAGAGAGCTTTAAAAATAGACGGATATATCGATGGAAGAGATATAATGCCGAAAAAAAGATAGATGAGACGTCAATTTGTTGCAAAAGGAAGAATCACTCCCCAAAATACTAAGAATATCATGTGTGTGTGGGACTTCAAGGTTTGTTGCTCGTGTCAATCAACCGTCTAAAAATAAATTGGCAAATTTATTGGAATCTTACGATGTTATTTATAGTCACATCCCGACTTACAGTCACAAAACGTTGAGGTAGACCAAGTTGGCCGGTGCAATAAGTGATCTGCGATCGTATTTATTCCGGTAGATCCAATTTTGTAATATGTCCTATGGACTTGTCGCCTCATGTAAAATCCGAGTTTTCGACAAAATTGAGCGCGCGCCGCCATCTCAAAAAAAAACACAGCCAGAATCATGAAAAACTGGCCTTTTCCCGATATACCTCCTTTCCAATGCAAATTTTGGTTAAATTAGTTTGATAAATATTGTAGATCATAAAATTTCCTACAAACTAGTATTTATAATTATTTTCCAGCTCAATAAAATACCAAAATATAAAATTGCGAACTTGCGCACAAGTTCGTAAAAACTAATAAATTCACGATAAGGTTTGATTTTTCGTGCGTACCCGGTTCTAGTGCAGTTTTGAGGAAAACTAACTAACAACAATCTAGCGGAGCATAAAATTTCAATACACTATTTAATTTTTTTTCCTGTTTTCGGTGGGTTAGCACAATAGGCATAATAAGAACTTGCACACGCAATGAGAAATTGTATGCTCCGCTATATTGTTGTTAGTTAGTTTTCTCAAAACTACATTAGAAATGAAGTTCACAAAAAATCGTGCGTTTTACAGGTTTTTACTAACTTGTTCGCATGTTCACGACTTTATATTTTGGTATTCTATTGAGCTAGAAGATAATTATAAATATAAGTTTGTAGGAAATTTCATGCTTCACAAAATTTATCCTAGCTAATTTATCCGAAATTTGCATTGGAAAGGAGATACATCGGGGAAAAAAAATTTGTTAACATTGATTGGTCAATATTTCTCTGCCGTAGTAACCAAATGGAAGCGTTATTTATTAAATAAATACACAAGTACCATGGTAACAAGCATATTATTTCTGATGACTGTTAAATTATTTTTTTTTAATTTAATCGTAGCTTGAACGAAGCTAAGAATAAATAAACCAAAACAATTGTATGAAAATCGATTAGAACAACAGCAGCATGAAGATAAAAATATAGTATAATGCAAATATACATCATCCGGCCAGTGAAATGGGATGATTTCTGGATGAAATTAGTTAGAAATGATTTTTATATAATTGTCATTTATTTTTAACAAATTATTTGTCTGTTAGGTATAAAATAATACAAAAAAAGTGAAACAAACTATCAAAATGCATTTAAAATATTTTTATCAAATTTATATTACAGCAGTTGACAATTGATAGGAATATTGAATTCTACAGTATTGATAAAAGTAATCAAATGTATGAATCTGCAAGGAGTGTAAATAGCGTATACTAAAGAGTAAAATCTACTTGGGTTGCTGCTTGAAACTTTGCATCGCCATTGTAAACACAAGATGACATTTGCCAATGAAGACAATTGGATGGCATCTGAACCCCACGCGCCTGCCCCTGGGTTAATAATCGGTACATGTTTGAGTCAAATGATATTCAGCCATTTAAAACATTGGTAAACTTTAAGTCAAGTTCACATTGTTCGACATTGTATGCGGCTTCGCATGCTACATGTTCCCATCCCCGTTCGTCATGTCGCATCGAAAGCCGATCAGTGCAGTGAAGTACGTCCGTCGCAGTTAACGAATTAAATCGTTTAAATTTATGCCTACTCTCTTCGTATTCTAATTTCAAACATTCTAACAGTTTCTTTGTAGTGATTGTTTTTGAGTTATAATTCTATATAAGTATAAATTAACCGGCTGAATTGAAAGGGAAATTGTCGATAAGCCTAAATGCATTTCAGGTAACATGTATCCGATTATCAACATAAATCTTCACATTAAAATGCATAGTTGGTAATGTCAGCAAGTTACCTGTTCGGAAAAAAATATTTTTCCTTATTTTGTTTTGTTTAGTAATTTAAACCTCTCGAGTCAACTTAAAAAAAAAAAAAAAAAAAATATAAATGGTGGCAATGAATGATAAAAACATCTGCATGAAAATAAACAAACCTCTATATCCCTTTTAATGGAGGTCTTTAGCACTGCCTACCTGATCGATATCAACAGGAGATGGGCTCATTTAAACTTCGACATAATATCATTTTCTCCTGTCTCAGGCCGGAACAGCCATTCCTCTTTTCTTCACTTGTAATATTTTCCGCCTTGCGAAACATATATACTGTGGGATAATCTAACTACATCATAACTTCTATGAAGGACTTGAAATTTCATCAACAATTTTAGTAAATATAAACAGCGATCTCAAATCTCAAAAAAATTAATTTGAATAGAAAAACCTAATAACCACTTAGGGATTGATCCTTCTATACCATCATGCGGATGTCAACTGGCTAATAACTACTATACGATTGAGGAATCACATTTTTATTACTACTTTTAAAACTTTTATTTTTTTATTACATAGTGTCAAAAGGCTAAAATAGGTGTTGAGGATATTATTGCTTTAACCATCTGTATGTTTTATACTCTATAATAGTTATCAAATTTGTCAGAAGTTGGAGGATTCAGTTCACAGTATAGAACTTCCATGTGAGAAATCTCACGGTCTGCGACGTTGAAAAACTTCTATTGGTTGTTTACGATTGGGATGCAGCGATGCTGAACTTGTTTAAACATGAGTTACGTTTTCCTACTGTACTTTCCTATTTGTCTCTAATCGCTCCAGTCCTTTCGAATGATCTTTCTTCATTGCTTTACTTTTAGATGTAAATTGCTATTCTTAATCCATCCTAGCTAGATGAGCCCGCCTTTAACCGCGCCTTTATTTCCTCTTGAATTTCGTTTTTTCTAGTAATCACAGACCCCAAATACTTAAATTTCTCAACGTGTTCAAACCTATTTTCTCCTATATCTATATCCTCAAAATCTCCTCTGTTTCTATTGCTAACCATATATTTCGTCTTATCCGTATTTATTTTGAGGCCAACCTCTTTCCCAGCTGTCATCAACGTTGCTGTATTCAGTTTTATAGTTTCCGCGTCCTCACTTAATAATACCAAATCATCCGCAAACCCCAGCACGGATATTCTACCACCCAGATCTAAACCCCTTTCGGTAAGCATTACCTTTCTAATGATATACTCTAATGCTAAATTAAATAGGACAGGTGAAAGAGAATCGCCTTGTTTTAACCCCGAGCGAACTTCAAATTTCTCCGAAAAATAATTACCTATTCTAACTTTATTGAATGTTTCGGTCATGCACATGCACATGTTCCGTTGATACAGGTTAAAAAATTAAAATAATATTTAAAAATGTGTGAATAAATAAAAATAAATATTCATATTATGCACTTTTGGTTTTATTTTAATTTAATAATTTATTTTATTATTTTCAATAATAAACCTTTGCGATCGACCAAGATAAAAAAAATTAACCCTCAGTCAAAATTTGAGATTATACTTTTCAAAATACGTAGAATCCAAACATCGAATAAAATAAAATCCGTCCGAACAGTGTGAACTTAACTTAAAGTTTACCAATGTTTTAAATGGCTGAATATCATTTGACTCAAACATGTACCGATTATTAACCCAGGGGCAGGCGCGTGGGGTTCAGATGCCATCCAATTGTCTTCAATGGCAAATGTCATCTTGTGTTTACAATGGCGATGCAAAGTTTCAAGCAGCAACCCAAGTAGATTTTACTCTTTAGTATACACTATACTAGTAGATTTTACACTCCTTGCAGATCCATACATTTGATTACTTTTATCAATACTATAGAATTCAATATTCATATCAATTGTCAATTGCTGTAATGTAAATTTGATAAAAATATTTTAAATGCATTTTGATAGTTTGTTTCATTTTTTTTGTATTATATTATACCTAACAGACAAATAATTTGTTAGCAATAGATGAAAAACATTTATAACTAATTTCATCCAGAAATCATCCCATTTCACTGGCCGGATGATGTATATTTGCATTATACTATCTTGTTATCTTCATGCTGCTGTTGTCCTGATCGATTTTCATACAATTGTTTTGGTTTATTTATTCTTTGCTTCGTTCAGGTTATAATTTAACAGTCATCAGAAATAATATGCTTGTTAGCATGGTACTTGTGTATTTACTTAATAGACAACGCTTCCATTTGGTTACTACGGCAGAGAAATATTGACCAATCAATGTTAATAAAATTATTTTTTACTTTTAAGATTTTATTATTAGAAGTAATAGGATTTTGATGTCATAATAAATATCCCAGTTCATAAAAGTGCAATTATTACAAATGTCGAGATAGACCAAGTTGGCGGCGCAATAAGTGATCTGCGATCGTATTTATTCCGGTTGTTCCAATTTTTTAATATATTCTATGTACTGGATCCCTGATCTAAAATCCGAGTTTTCGACATAGCAGCGCCTGAGCGAGTGTCTCCATCTTGAAGAAGTCAGCCAGAATCACGTAAAAAAATGCTTTTCCCCGATGTATCTCCTTTCCAATGCAAATTTCGGATAAATTAGCCAGGATACATTTTGTGAAGCATGAAATTTCCTACAAACTTGTATTTAGAATTATCTTCTAGCTCAATAGAATACCAAAATATGAAGTCGTGAATATGCGAACAAGTTAGTAAAAACCTGTAAAACGCACGACAAGGTTTGATTTTTTGTGAACTTCATTTCTAGTGTAGTTTTGAGGAAACTAACTAACAACAATATAGCGGAGCATACAATTTCTCATAGCGTGTGCAAGTTCTTATTATGTCTATTGTGCTAACCCACCGAAAACAGGAAACAAATTAAATAGTCTATTGAAATTTTATGCTCCGCTACATTGTTCTTTGTTAGTTTTCCTCAAAACTGCACTAGGACGGGGTGCCTACGAAAAATCAAACCTTATCGTGAATTTATTAGTTTTTACTAACTTGTGCGCAGGTTCGCAATTTTATATTTTGGTATTTTATCGAGCTAGAAAATAATTATAAATACTAGTTTGTAGGAAATTTTATGATCTACAATATTTATAAAACTAATTTAACCGAAATTTATTATGGAACCTACCTCAATAACCTTGTCCTCCCGCCCTTTAAACATTTCATTCTCAGCTGCATACTGCCCTCCTGGGAATTCCCTTTTCTATAACCACCTTGATTCCTTATTCCGATCCTTTGGTCCGCGCTTCGTTGCTGGAAGATATTACAACGCCAAATACCAACGATGGGGATGTCGAACGTCCAATGCTCGCGGCAGGATTCTTTCTCGTATCACAAACTCCAATAGCTATTCCATCCTCTCTCCCATGAACCCTACATATTGGCCTATATCTCTTAAAAACCCCCGATATCCTTGAGATATTGATTACTTCCCAGACACCCTTCTTCCAATCTACAATAAAATCCATAGATGACCTATCCTCAGATCATAGTCCGGTTCTGCTTCTCTTGCATTCAAATCCTGTTCCGAAACCCTCTCCTCCTTCCCTGATTAAAGGACAAGTAAACTGGGGCAATTTTCGGTACGATCTAGAAAACAAATTGGACTTCAAAATTCCGTTAACAACTAAACAACAGATTGATTCTGCTATTGAGAAATTCACAAGAGCAATAGGAACCACTATCTACATCACACACCACTACAACACATCACACTACAAAATTAGAAATACCCATGAAACCAAATTACCATACCATATTCGCATTTTACCGTATTCGCATACCATATAAACTGAAAAACGCCGAGCAAGAGCGAGGTGGCATAGAACAAGATATCCATCAGACAAAACTCATTGCACAAAACTTACCAACAAATTAAAAATATAAATCATAAAATACAAAATTCAAAATTTCCAGAACTTTACAAATCCTTGAGAGCCTAACTACTAACGATAAATCGTTATGGATAACTACAGCAAAGCTAATATTATTTAAAACCTTTAATCATCCGCTTCTCACTGAATCTCAGACCTGGTCTAGATCAGACAAGGAAAAATCCCAAATATTCGATGAACACCTTTTCAAAACTTTTAATCCTCATCCTGATATCCTTAATTCAGCCCATCTTGAGCATGTTGAGGCAGAACTAACTATTCCTCTTTAGATGTCCCGTTCTCCTAAAACATTTCATCATTCAGAAATTACCTTCCAAAAAAGGTCCTGGCAATGATCTCATAATATCGCGCATCCTAAAACAGCTCTCTCGAAAAGCTGTCCTATTTCTAACCTATATATACAATATTTCACTCCGATCCACCTATTTCCCTGACCCTTGGAAACTGTCTATTATAAAAATGATACCGAAACCCAACAAAACACCTGAATGCCCATCCTCATATCGTCCTATTTCCTCCTCCCTATTTGGGCAAAATCCTAGAAAAACTCACATTAAAGAGACCAATCCTACATTTAAATCAAGTTCAATGAATCAAACCATCAGTTTGGATTTTGAACATCCCATTCTACTATTCAGCAGTGTCATCGTGTGGTGGATGTTATATCCTCCACATTGGAGCGCGGAATGTACTGCACGGGAATCTTTCTCGATGTACAACAAGCTTTTGACCGAGTCTGGCACCCGGGACTACTCTACAAACTCCGTCAATTCCTTCCCTCAACATATTTTCTATTAATCCGTTCCGACCTCACCGATAGAACCTTCAAAGTAAACCATAATCTTGCCTACTTATCACTATTCTCTCAGTCCGCCGGTGTACCTCAAGCCCCATCCTTTACACAGTGTATACAGCTGATATCTCAACCCATCTCAGCACCATCCTCACTACTTACGCTGATGACACATGTGTGTTATCTGTGAACTATGACCCATTTGGCGCATCTCAAATCCTGCAGTCACACATCATAGCCATTAAAGGATGGTGTCAAAACTGGAGTATTAAAAAAAATCCCATCAAATCACCTTTACCCTACGTCGTAAACCCACTATGTCCTGTCCTACAGTATCCTTTAATAATATCCCTATCGAACAGATCCGCTACCTAGGACTCTATCTTGATAAACGCCTTACATGGAACCCTCATACAAGATTGAAACGACAAGAAATTGCTCGTAGATTCCGATTACTTTGTAATATAGCACTTACTTAACAAACACTCCAAATTACCGATTTTCTACAAAAAGCTCATTTACATCATTATTGTCAGGCCTATTTGGACCTATGGAATAGAGCTTTGGAGAACCACTAACCATCAAATTCCTCCCGCATCCAATCCTTACAATCCAAAATCCTTCGAAAAATCCTTAATGCTCCTTATTTTGTCACAAATAAAATTATCCGCAAAGTCCTCAATACCCCATTTGTTGCAGATTTAACCTGAAATAGATATACCTCTTTAATTCCAAACTCCTTGCCCACACCAACCCTCTTGTTCGTAGCCTTTCACCCCTATGAATTCCTGATAATCCTCTGAGGCGTCTGAAAAGAAGATGGCAACTTAAAATAGTCATTGAAGTGCTACCAATCTTATATTCTTACTTAACATTTACTCGTATGATTGTAATGCAGTTGTAAATTTAAAAAAAACCTTTGACCGACGACATCTTCTACCAAACTTGTTAACAATAATACAATTTGATTTTTTTTTTTTTAATGATACATATTAATTAAAATTTGCCTGCATACTTCTCCCATTTAAATCCCACCAATAACCCTGAGTTTTAGAAATAAATAAATAATAATCATTTATTATTATACTGCTTCTTAAAGTATAAATATATAATTGCTTTCCTTAGCCGGGACCAGTTCAATATGAGTCCACTCTCATCTCGAGAATAAAAATTAGGATTACTGGGCCAAGTAAGCGATTTATCATTGTCCGCTACGTGCTACGGCCCTGATGGCAACATAAAGCCACCCCACTTCGATAGCCTAGGCAGGTCGGGCTATGTTCACAATATCAGGCTTTGTGTATTCAGAAATATTGTTTCTAAAAATCTGAGGGAAAAACAAATCAAATTTTATTTATCTATGCTCTGACTGAATGATTTAAAATATATGAATGTGGAAAATATAAAGCTCGTAACGTCGTTTACTAGTGATATATTTATAAATAATTACTTTCTACATGTAGGTATATGAAAGATGTAAATCCACAGGTTCAAGTCTACGATTTTCAGGAATGTAAATCGCCAGAAGACACGATCGGTGCATTGTCGTACTGACGTTTTATACAGACATTGTATTATATTTTCAGTTAGCCGATTCCTGAATCTACCGAGAGAAAACAAAATAATTAATCCTCTTCATCCCTGATAATACCTGCATAAGGTCTTTGCGATTGAAGCATCTAAATGTATTCCCTGGAAGGTTTGATTATTCATTAAAACAATAGTAGGAATGTATATTGAGTTCGTTGTCGCTTCGAATGCCATTCCTGTTAAATCACTGAAATTCCTTAAAGGAGATTCTGACCGAAATTGTCATGCATGATTCCTGGAAGCGACTTGTCTTATTGAAATGCCATGATTGGTTTCAGATATTGAACATTCATATTAGGCTCTGATGAAAAATAACTTTACTGATATAGTCAAATGAGATAAAAAATTAATGAAGTTACGAAGTAATAATAATAAGGGCTTAGCGAAGTCAAAGGTTCGATGCCGATGCCACCAGTCACCCCTCCATATCTCCTTCCATCAACTCTTGTGAAAACTAAATCCTGAAAAATCAACCTTAATATAATCCTCCCATCTACACCTCGGTCTACCTTCCGGAAGTTTACCCGTATATTTAGCGTTATTTAGTACGGAGGCCAGTGGTAGATTTAGGTCGCCCATTGAACATAAAACTGGAAATAGTTTTAAAAATTAGGTAAGTGATTTCTAAACACAAAACTGCGCGTCTGGCTGTTTTAAAGTGTGGAGAACATCCCGAAAGTTTAAACTGAATAATGGATACATTTTAGTCAAAAATTACCGATCTAACATGTACCTTGAAATAATTTTAAAACATAGTTAAGTGATTTCTGAACACAAAACTGCGCGTCTGGCCGACTGTAGTGACTTAGTTGTAGTGAAGTGTGCACGAGACGGGCCCAGATTGCGCTCTGGCATTCTCCAAATTCATCCATCGAATATATACCAGGAACTGCTCTTATTTTCTTCCAAATATTTTTCTGATTTCAGAATTGCACGTCTGGTGCTTTAAAGTGTAGTGAAATCAGTCCCAGATGCTACAATAGAAGGCAAAACTTACTTTTCCACTCAATGTTGTGCTATGTTTCTAGTAAACTGATTTTTTAAGGCAGATGGGGGTTCCAGAAAACGCATTTATTTAATTTAATGATCTAATGATACTCTCTATTTGCATCGGTTCCAGAAGGAGTCGATCAATCAAACTGTATTTTAACTTAAAAGCCTAGATACTACAGACCCCTTACTGTGGTCCCCTGTATGCGTTTACTAATTCACTTAATTAAACAATATGATGGCATACAGGGTAAATATAATAGAATAATAGATTTTGATAGACAATCTTACTTTCTTTTTTTTTTTCACGGAACGGTCGTAGAGACCAGGCGAATATCATTATGTTCACTTCCCTTCATACCACTTCTCTCCTTCTTTCTTTCTTCCCACCTTTTCCTCATTCTTTCCGATTGTTCTTTCCTTCTTTCTTCGGTCCTCACCACTCCTTTTTTTGCATCTCTCTCTAACAGTCTTGCTTTGTCATTTTCAGTCTCTCAGTTTCTTCCCTCATCTGTTTGATGTACCCTCCAGCACTCTTGTATCCACTCTCATTTTATAGATTTCTCTATCTAATCTCTTTGGGTGCATCCTCACCATATGTCCGTAGAACCTTAATCTTCTTATTCTTATGTCCATTTCCAAATCATTTACCTCTTTGTATATTTCCTTATTAGGTCTCAATCTATAGCCTTCCTGTGTCTTCTTTTGGTCGTAAATGCTTCTTAGTATTCTTCTTTCTATCCCTAACATTTTCCTAAGGCTGCGGAGGGAACCGGTTTCCATTCCGTAATGTACCACCGGTTTGACGACTGTATTGTAGTGTCTTATCTTTGCGTTTGTTGACAGGCTCCTTTTATTATATAAATTGCTTGTCGCGAAGCTTAATCTTTTCAATTCAGTTATTTTCACTTTTATACTTTCTTTCTCCGACCCATTACTACATATAATTTTCCCCCAGGTACTTGAATTTATTTGTTACTTTAATTCTTTTTGTCTTAATTCTCTCTGTTACTTTAATGACTTTGTCTCTACAATTTTCTTTTGAAAGTTTTATCTGTAGTCATTAATTCCGTTTTCTCAAACGATATCTGTAACCCTGTCTTTTCAGCTATTTCCTTTAAAGTGTTCAACTGCTCTATTGCTTCGCTTTCAGTCTCCGCCATTAGGGCTAGATCGTCTGCGTATGCGAGGCATCTTACTTTGATGTGCTTGTTTTTAGTCCCTATCGTTGCACCAGCACGATCTTACTTTATTTAAGAGGATTTTATTTATCAAACTGCTGATTTACTAATTTAAACCTAAATTACTCTCATTATAAAATAACCCTTGATTATAACGTATATATTTGAGAATACTGGGAGAACTTGCTTATTTAAAATCTTCCTGTGGTGCCACATACTATTAGACAATAATGTTCACATTTGAATGAAAGGACTATCACTATCACCATCACTATCACTTATCTTAGTGTTGCCTTCGCCGCCTCGGATACTGGCGCTTTGTCGCTCGATGGTCTGGTCTTCTTTCCTCAAGGCGGTCTTCTTCTTTCCCGCCAGACTCACGGAATCCGTCTCGGATGGACCGCTCAGCTGGACCCTCTGCTTCTACTCTTAGAACTTTACTCTTCTCCCTTCTAGCTAGAGCTCTTCTTCTTTCCTGTCCTCAGCCTCTTCTCTCTCTTTTCGCTTCTCCTTCTTGAAAAGTGCATTTTGTCTCCACTTTCCTTTTGGGCGTTCTTATTGGTTGACGTTATACGAATTTCTGAAGAGGCTTTCTCTCGGAGGTCGGCTTCGAAATGTTTGAACTTTTTTTCTCTATTGTTCCTAGTTTTATTATAACTTGTCTACCCGGCCTATATCACTTTTGCTTATCTTTATGACTACTTGAGGGGCCAGTCGGCAATCTCGACCTGTTTCCCGCCCGACCTTGTACGTATTTCTTTGTCCGAAAAAGAAACCGATTAATATTAATATTGCTAAAACGCGTGGCATCTCCTTAATTTATATCCCTTATTTGATTACTATTATTTAATCTGAATTATTTCCTTCAATCTCTGTATTCTCAATACATAACAATCTATATTAATTTTTTTCTGTTGTTTATCCCATCACCAACAGAAGAAGATTAAATTATCGAAGGTGTCCCCTTAAACACGATAGGAGACAATATTACTCTTGAAGTAACATTCTACAATATTATTATTTATTCATGATACCTTAAAGGCTTATACACATTTTTAAATAGCAATATGAGTTGTGAGAATACACCCAACGCTATTATTATAGCAAGGTTTATATATAGGTAGTCTGGAAACAGAGAGGAAAGAAATAAACACATAACGTGGTTCCCAGATTTTTTTTCCTACTTATAATTCTATCAGAATAGGAAACCTGAATTTATACACTCCGTGTTCTATTGTTGGTTTGAGTGCTTAGGATTCTTTAATCTCAAGGAAACACAGATAAATATTTTTATTGCACAATATGAAAATGAAATAGAACACCTTCAAACTTGTAAAAAAGAGAATATAATTTACCAGAGGAAATAATGTAAGCAAATATTTTCTGAATAAAATACTTTTATTAATTTTATAGTATAAAAATAAATAAAATAATAGTAATTTATAGTTTAAAAAGCAGATAGATAATCAAATAAAACACGTCACTGCCACAGTTCGTTCCGATTTAATTATGCGGATTGTAATTAGAGTAATTAAATGAAAAATGTATCAAACCTATTAGCTAGCCATACTAAGGCCATAAGTATCTTGAATATTGGTGAATAAGTAATGCAAGCAAGCAATAAAAATCAAAAACTATAAAAAATTTGCTTTTGCTGCCAACGCTTTGAGCTCAATCATCTAAATTTCTTATAAATAGTAGTCATTTTTTTAAAATTTATCTGACTCGTTCTATTCAAATGTTTCCTTCGGTATTGTTCGTCAATATTGGATACTTATTTTTAATGAAGTTTACCTTTCTATATGGTTTAGAAACATATCGCTACACATTGCACAGTATCTTAGTATATGTTTAGGTTTCCAATTAACTAATTTTTCGTTTTTCTCACATTCCTTGTTTGCATTCCATTCTCTTGATCAACTTGAGGTACAAGTTTACAAGAGGGGCGCGTTATCACTGGTTCCTCCCGAACTTACCCGAAGCTCTCCGGATTAGCATACTCTAAAGCCATTTGTGCTAACTAACTGCTTTGCATTCAATTGTAACAACATTCATATTCATTGGAATTATTAAAACTATTACTGCTTTAATTATATATTATTTAAAATTATTAATGCTGTCGACTTCCGCTCATTACGTTCGCCCAAGAATAAACAACGGATCATTTTCAGTTGAGGTCGGGATCTTATCGTAATTTCTATTATTACTGCTTTAATTAGATCACAACTGTCAACTTCCGCTCGCTAAGCTTGCTCTAAAGATAAACAAATCCCAAAAGTTCCTTTTCAGTTGAGGTCGGCTCCTCACCGTAATTTAAACTATTGCTCCTTTAAATTATTACTATAACTTCCCCAGATCACCGGGAGTTGACAGCACTAACAATTTTAAATAGTATGTAATTAATTACATACCTTAAGGCAGTAATAATTCCAATGAATACGAATGTTAAATATGAATGCAAAGCAGTTGTTTAGCACAAATGGCGCTAGAATGTGCTAGTCCGGTGACCTTCGGGTAAGTTCGGGAGGAACCAGTGATAACGCGCCCCTCCGATAAAGTTGTACCGAATTTAATTTTTTAGAACCATATAGTTTATAGATTATACTTATGGTATAATTTTTTTTTTATATTTAAAACAAAATAAAATTGATGAAATGTTATAATGCATTGTTTATGATGCATTAAAAGAAAACCAAATCTTAATATGAATTATCAGAGAATAGAACAACATTGAATAGGGTTTTTAAAAAAAAACAAGAAAAAAAAACAGAATCTGATTCGCACTTCTTCGTGTCAGATCTAGCGAATTTTGTTTATTTTGTTTTATTGTTGAATACCATATTGCTACATGGGAGGAACTAATACATGCCTATTTAGTTTCCTCTAACACCCCATTTTTTCGCGCACCTTCCTCCTCTCTCCCAATTACTTATTGGTTGCCAGAAGTCAGTAATTGTTGGGAAGAAGTCCGATGTAGTCACAATACCATTGCCACTGTAATATTTCTTTGAAAAATGTAATTTTATCTTAGCACAACACTGTTGGTCGGATTCGTTAACTGTATCGTTATGCATTATACCATCTTGATTGCAAGAATATATAAAAATGTATTTATGCTGCGATAAAACTCTTCACAAATAACATAGGTCGACATGATTTTTGTAACATTGACGTGAATGCTCTTTTTGCGTTTAATTCAGGCAGTTATTAGAAAGAATTTTCACATAAACGGCCTAGCAAGTCCCACCATCATTTAGTATTGTACTATTCTGAAACTTCATTTATATGTCGAGAAAATTTTTGTATTTATAATAGTCAATAAACAGTTATTTATGTATCGCTAATGTGCTATTCACTGGGTTTAGCATATGTTAAATAGCACATGTTAAATTTTACGATATAAAACAAGTCAAATAACAGGCTTATCAAATCCGATTCTGTAAATGCAGTGCCACCCTGCTAGATGACCACCATATTGTTTTGTCATCTCACAGCTGTCTGCTTTAGGTTTCAAAGTGTCAAGTGTTTATTTGTTAACTTGCTATAGTTTGTTTAAATTAAATTATTTTTGTTCACTTGAATAAATAAAATAGCCATCTATCTACTGACAACAAAAGGAAAGGTTTGATAAAACAGATTGTAAACTAAAATAAAAACAGTGCTTACTACAGACAGCGCCACCGTATCTGTTTAGCAAGAACCGATGGTACTTACACTGGTCCGCTAATCATCCTTAATTTAGAATGCTAATCATTTGACGTTCTAAATAAGATTGTGAGTATCCCTTATATTGACATATTTATCACATCAATGGGCGATCCATAATATCAAAACTTGTGGTTCTAGCCTGATGAGATTCACTTGTCATAACTCTGATGAAACTTTATTGCGATGTAAATTTTCCAACCGCGTAATTTTGCGGCGTGTAAAATGTAAATGTAAAACGCTCGCCCAATTCAACCAATTTAGCCTTTTTCTCCTCAAATTTACACCTAAAATTCAAATATTCTCAATAAGCCTGAATTATTGGTCAATCTTATCTAATCTGTTTGTGTTTACTTTTTTGTTAACTCGTCTTGTCTAATACCATGTTCCACACAATAATCTTTCTTGCACTAATTACCAATTAAACAATATTGTTTTAACTCTAAACTAGGATTTTATTATAATTATGATCAGCACCACTTCATTCAAACGTTCCTATGCAGGTTAATAGACGTTTTAATTACTTTATTTTTATTTTCAATATTTACTTTTTATTAGGAGGCCTTAGATATTTAACATAAAACTTAAAAAATCAACTTGAATTTTAGGTTTAACCTGCAAATATTCAGCGGGAATGATATTTCATATTTTTGTATGGAATACACCGGTTGTACGATTACTAAATTAAGTGGTTTTGCAGAAATATGCCAAAAAGCCTCTTCTTTTTTTTTTTTTTAATGGTAATAATACAATACAGATTATTATATTTTCAAATAAAAAAGTTTTAAAATATCCTAATACTGTTGTTGTTGAGTTGTCCTAAAAATAAAATAAATAAATAAAAAACTTTTATATATGTTGAAAACTTCTAACGGGTCCAAAAACTGAAAAGCTGCGTTCCCAGGTCCACGACGCTGCACTACATTGCAGTTTCATAAATCATTATTTATTTATTTTAAATTGCAAATTATTTAAAATCTTGATTAAGTCGGTTACTAGTCTCCATGGAGTTCAAAGTCAGGCAAAACTACTTATTAGAAACGGTTTACATTAAATTTATAGTGAACGAATGAGATTTGGACTGCATTTACGATTAGATAGATAAATCTGTTCCCTAACACAGTAGTTCTCAAAGGGGTTGCCCCGATTTTTTTAAATAATTAGTTAAAAATATGAATTAAAGGATTGAATTAAATTTATTTAATAATTGAAACATGTATAATAATTTTTTTTTTTTTTTTTTGTGATTCTATGTTTTCATGTTTCTGTCCATTTACTTTTATTGTTTATCGATAATAATAGGGAATTTCGTTTAATAATTTCAGTGTTCCGCCAGACAAAACAGTATGAGAACCACTGCCATTAGTGAATTAGTAGCATTCATTTTATTATAACTAATAAGCCCAAAACCATTTTATTTAAGGATTGACAAAATTGATTATGTCCATTCAAGATTAAATTTTCTCAGCACCAATTCATTATCCCACTAGAGTAAAAAGTGGTAAAAATAAGTCCAGATTCTGGACTAACCCTATTACATTGGCTAATTGGCATTCCCTAGAAGAGAAATTTAGCTGGACTCTCAAAGCAGTTACCATCCACCACTTTACAAGCCCTCACTAAAAGGGCTTGAGAGGCCTACTATTAAGGGAACTTTAATTTAAAATCTACTGGTCTTCCTGAGAAAAGGAAATGTTAAATGGCAGTTTAATTCAGCTGTGCATTGTATAATAAAGATCAATGAAGAAATAGGGATATATATATATATGTGTGTGTGTGTATGTCAAAATTTTTTATTGCAAAAATAAAAAAAATACTAACTTAAATAATGGTTAATGGATGAGAAATGTATTTGTTGTTGAAGTGGTGCTGAGAGAGCGAGTTCGGTTTAGTTTAAATTGCAAATTTATCGGATTCGGCTATCTTAAAATTCATGAGTTGAGCTTAACAATCTTGACTTGCTTTTTGTAGCACATGCCTGTTGTTCTGATCAATATGATTCATTTAAATTTAAAGTTCGATATTGTTAAACTACAATAGGATATGGCGGAATTACAGGTAACAAAGAAGTTAATGTGAAAATTTTATGTTTAAAATAATTTTTAGTAGAGCTAATGAAAGAAAAAATAGTATGTGCCATATGTCTTTCTGAACTGAAAAAATATTTTTTATTATTTGGTTTTTGTAAAACATACAAATAACCACTTGTTCTGTTACTCAAGATTCTCGGCAAACCACCATATCTCAAGGAAGTGATGCCCATCAGTCTTTAGGAAGCAACTAACACCGACCGAGCGTTGGACCACCCTACCTCGTGTGTCTCAATTGTTTTTGGTCAATTTTGAGGAATGCCTGAAATGAGTGAATGAAATTCACTCTTCCTACGAAGATCATAATTATGAACTACTTTATTGTGCCTTTAACTATCTCTTATTTAAGTGGTAATATACAAATATACGTCTAATAGTTCTTGAGATAAACTTTTTCAAAACAACACATATTGTCATCTTTTGAAAAAGGTGTAAGCGCCATTTAGCGAACTTTACGGCAAACGCATGAAGCGTTTTTTCTCCAAATGACATATATTTTTACTAAGTTTCAATATTAATATAGATTTTTCTGTTTTTACAAAAACTTTTGCGAGATGCTGGGTAACTCTTTCCATGCTAATTGTACTCCCGCATGCAATAAATGTCTGTAAGAAGACAGCATCGGTGTCGGGGTGGCCGAGGGGGTTAAGGCACTTACAAACCCAAACAGAATGACAGGGTCTTTAAAAAGTCTCATATTAGTCCTCTACTTTGAATTATACAAAATTAAAATATCAAGTATTTACATTTTTCTAAACTACTTCTGGTTTCAAAACAAAAACAATTTTTTTTTTTTGGTATCTGCTTTACGATTAAAAGTAAATTCTAAATTTTGTGTTATTCATATTTTTTTGAGCTTGAGTTTCTCCATGAATTATTAGAACCTCATCAATGTCTAGCATGATATATTATTTAGAGGTATCTAAAAACATTTAAATATATTATGTTTAAAGGTTTTTAGATACTTCTTTTTTTTAATTTTATTTATTGAACATAATACAAGCTGCCACACTCAAGGGCAATGAGTATTAGGGCTGAAGTACCCATTCACACTGTATTTACAACTACGTACATATGTATATACAACTATGTCCACAATAAAATAAATATAAAGAAAAATAAATTGATAAATTAAAGGACACTGGAGATAAATAAATATACAATGTTAACAAAAGAAGAAGGAATAAAATAAAATAAAATAAATAAATAAAAATTCTAGATTACATATATACTTTAGATAATTCTAAAATTATAAATGTATTATGCTTTATTTATTGTGTTTAGTGTCTGTATTCAAGATTATTACTAACAGTACATTTTCTTCATGGTGCTTAAATTTTGTTTTCAATATAATTCAATTGGAGAAAACCAGGGTTTTATTCCCAATTGAAATTTTACTCCTATTTTATGATAAAATCAATTTTTAAGTTCTTCAGTACGCCTAAAATCTGATTATTATTGATCTTAAATTTAGGAGTCACCAATTCGATTTTACTGCTTGTCCTTAATCGTCAGCTATTCCTTGACACCAAGAAAGGTCGATGACCCATACGTGTAAATTAAGCAGACAATGAGTATTAATATATTCTCTTGGTTCTGGGTCACCTCGGTCAGCTGGTCCATAGAATGAGGCAGGTATGCATATCATAAATCTCTCCTGTTCCCTTCTTCCCCTCCCTCAGGCTTCCATTTGGTTTCGAAATGTATCGTGTCAATTCTCGTGGACCAATGTTTGGCAATGGTCGAACTTTCCGATTAGCATATACAAAATATTTAATGAGTTGATAATATCAGAATTTGATTTAGTGGTTAGGTCAACAAAATATTCTGTGACTACGTCAAAATCAAATTATTAATAACTAATTTAGTTCTCATTTTAAGTCAAATAGATATTATTTATTCATTTATTTACATAGTTTGACTGTAAGTAATTTTTCATCTGCAAATCAATTCAAATCTGCGCTCATCCGGTTTATGGAGGTCAGCTTAACAAGTATCTAGGCCACCGCCTCTAAAGCTGTCGGGATGGGTTGAATGGGTTCGTGGTGGATATAAGTATCTGTGCTAAGGAGTTCGTGGCAGTATCTGAAACTGTTAGGTTGCCCAAATTCAAGTCCTTGTGGTGGCAAGTCATTGGTCACATAGAATGGCGTATCTACTATTTTTCTCAATGATTTTGACTGATATGACTGAGTTTTGGCAGAGCCCCATACCTCTATTCCGTACGTCCAGAAAGGTTTAAATTAATTAAATTAAATTTTAATCTAATTAATACTTTGAAGAATGTAAATCTGTTAATTAAGGATAATGTGGAGCGTCTGTCAAGTAACCTGGATAATGGTCCAAATCGTTTGCTCGGTTGTTTTTTTTTTCAGTCTGATGTGGGTTTGTCATGTCTGTCTCTTGTCCAGGTGAAGTAAATCAAATAGATAAGAAAATAAGAATGGCAGGAAAATAATAGTATAATTACTCCTTCGTACGCAGCGTACGCAGAGCGGAGGGTCAGGGAGGGAGGATTTTCATTCTTATCCTTAAAACATACGCCCTATTTGGCGATTATTGACACTTAATGATTACGTGCCTTCTCTTTAAATCCCTCTCCGAAAAAAAAAAATTTAAACCCCCGCAAAATAAAATTCTGCGTACGCACCTGCTGTTAACCTTCATACTGGAAGAGCCTGGTATAAATTTGGAAAATGTTCTGAAAATATATTGAAACATTGCAGTGTAGAGTTGAGAGAGGTAGTGTCAGAACAGATGTAAAATTGTTTCTCCTTTAAAAGTAAGTCAAAAATCTTTGTAAAGTAGATCGAAGCAACTTCAACTTAATTTTCTAACGGGCCACGGGGCACCTAGGGGGCTCATTAACAAATAGTTGCTTAAATTGCCTATATGGTTAATCCGGTACTGGTTATATTTCATCTGAAACTGGCTCAGAAATATGTAGGTATTTAAAATGTTATTTTCTTGAAATTTGACTCACAGCAATATAGATTTTTAATAAATTAATTAGGTAAATAGGGATAAGAAATAATCTATCAAACATGCCGTCGATACGAGTACTATATAGAAACTCACTGGAAACTCAACACCTGGATTTATTGAGTAGAAGATTATTTTAAAATTGAATTCCCATCGTTTTTAATCCCAATACATTGAAGAATTTTTTTTTTTTTGGTTGTTTACCTTTGTAGTTTTATTCCATTCTGATTTTTTTCTGAACAGGTATATTCTATTCTATTTTGCATTATTTTATATCGTAGCTGTAATATTTGAAGTGCTTTTAATTAAATTTAGTACTTTAGTTTCAACACCCCTCATGTCCAATTATTTGCATGCTCAGTAAAGTTCCGCTAACATGAGTCAAGTGATAACCTTTTGAGAGTTTGTATTTATGTTAAATTGAAGGCGACAGCTGTTATTGACTTAATACACACTATCAGTGGCGTAGCTAGAGGAGGGCCCAGAGGGTCCGTACTCCCTCACCTCCAAAATTACAAAATACTGTTACTTATTCTTATCTGTAAACAAAAATCGTATAAACCTATTTTAATTTTATTTTATAAATAATAACACTAGGCATAGAAAATATTACATAGAGAGAGCTCTCTTTACATCCACGGTTGTGGTGGGTTTTGTTATCGATGGACTCCCCCTCTCTCCTTCTCCGAAACGAAATCTTGGCTATGCTTTGTACGATTCATCTTAAGGGTCCACAAAACCTGGCAATAGCTCTGCCTCCCGATATTACGAAGAGTTGAAGTGGGTTTACCCTTCCTACCGTCGCACAGTGGAAAAAATTGTCGATTTAGTGGCCAAAATTCTATAACTCTTGATTAAAAGACGATAAACAAAAATTTTGTTTTCATTTATGAGCATGCAATGTTCTTTATTAGCGAGAGTGAAAAATTTATATACAGGGTGTTTCCGGGTCTTTGAAATTAATTTTTTCTTAATTATTTCATTACTTTATTTTAAATAAAACAGTTTATGAGGTATATGACCATCAAAAGGGGAAGAAATGAACTAATATTTCTTCTCTATAGAGCTTTCTACGTATATAACTTTTCAGGTATTTACTACTAAAAGATTTATTAGGAATTATTATTTGAAGAAAAAAAAAGTTAATAATATGCAATTTTTTTATTTATTCGAAATTTTTCGTGTGTACAAAAATTATAAATGACAAATAAGATAACTTGAAGCATATTGGTATTTTAGTACCATACACCAACTACTATTGTGAAAAATATTAAAACCAGATGTTGCCACCTAATTTTTTTTTAAATTATTATAATAATTAAACAAAATTTAATTTTGTTTAATAACTAATAGACTATAATATGGTCGGAATTATATCGCAATTATTATTTAATATTTTGACAGAGATTTACACATTTCTAAAATATATTAAGTATAATAAAACTAAAAATTAAATTATATTTAAAAAATATATAAAATATTCAGGTGGCAACATTTGGTTTTAATTTTTTCACAGTAGTAGACGGTGTATGGTACTAAAATAGCATGATATAATTTGATAGATCAAATGCGTTCAATCAGTGTTATATGGATTTGAAGATCTGAAGCCCTATTTTTAAACATTACATATATTTTTAGGCCATTAACTTATGCATAAACTGTTTTATTTAAAATAAAGTGATAAAACAATTAACAAAAAAAAAATAATTTCAAAGGACTGGTGATACCCTGCATATATTTTTTTCACTTTCACTAATAATATCTTTCCTCTACCACTGTATCCAATCCCACCGCCCATCATACATCTTCGACCGCCTTCAATTCAAATCCTTTCTTCATTCTTTTCATATCCATTCTCGACCTTCAGATTTATATACTGCGGCCCACCGATCCGCAGCTTTCGACTGATCTTTTCTTATCCGATTCCCATCCTTATGGAATTCCATTCCTTATTCCATCCGTCGCTCCAGTACTCTCCCCACCTCCAAATTCCGCTTATTAAATCACTTCCTTTCCATCCAGTTCCAAAAGCATTGCAAAATAAAGTTTCTTTTATTTCAATCAATATTTGTATATATGTACTATTACATTTTGTATCTTTTTAATTTTAATATTCTTAGATCATTTTTAATTTTTGTTTTATCTTATTAATATAGAAGTTCGTGTGTTTTCATTTTTACACTTAAACATTCAGATTACCAATACCTATTTAATCCTGAGATTTGGTGTACGTGTGCCAAATGCATATTTATGTTTTACCTAAAATAAGAGCGAGATGAAATATTGGAATTGGCTGATATTGCAATCCGTATATTTGCTAGTCCTACATTGTAGTGACGATTTATTCATAACAAACGAAAATAACACCTGCACATAAATGGCCCACCTTTGGACGGTCTTCAGTTCAGAAAACCTTGGTAAGGAAGTAGGTACTGTTTCTCGAACAACAGCTATGTAAGGAGGTAATACGGCCAGGATCACGCTTAACCTCCAGGATATACCCCAACCCACTGATGATCTACTTTATAAAGTCGATGAACAGCTGGGAGTAAGCAGTACAGTGGCTTGTCCATTGAGTTCTACCACTCCCTTATTATTGAGTGTAACTAGTTAGGCAGTACCAACAATGTGGCACTAAATCTGACGCCATTCTCCAGTTGGAGACCCATTCTATTTCAAATGAGATTACTTCACAGGAAATGATAGACTCTTGATCAGTGGTTCCCAAATGCTAATCAGCCATGGGCCAACAATAAATGAACAATGACTCCTGAATATGTGTTTAAAGTAAAATCATACCTTTGACATTCATTTTACAACCAGTATTTCCAAAGATTATAGCTAAATAAGGGTAAAAAAGGCAAGAGAATAATACTGGAGAGAAATAAATGGCAAATTACATAGCAAGTACCTGGACTATGTATTCATTGAGACAGAGCATTTTAAATGATTCTTTTCTGTAAAGGTATTGTATCCACTGACTAATCTGTCTAATCTTCTTTCTTCAAATTTTCTTCGATATTGGGTCGCGGTTTGGAAATCCTCATAAACACTGAGGGGGTGTCAATATTTATTCTTCACGTAGCATAGTTTTATTTATTTATTAATTTAATCTGGCATACATTTTATTTTATTTACCTAAATAGATAATGGGTTACACTAAATGAGTGGTGGTGATCTAAATTAACAGAAAAGGTTTAAAAGAAAGTTATTTTAAAGCTTATTTTCACCAGCCAATCGCTGACCCCTTTCAAAACCTTCGCACCACCTTTTGGGTACTACTGCTCTATGTTATCTGTCTTTCCTGCCCTAGTTGATGCACATAAGAACGTTTAACCACAAATAAACAAAAAAATCAGCTGGTACTCTAATTTATTACGCCTAAAATCCGCATTTTGCACATGTGCTTATTTCAAATATTATTTCTCAATAAAAAACGAAAGAGAAAAATCCAATGTTTTTTCCTATATCGGACTGTAGCACTATAGAAGTGAATAAGTAAAGATTATTTATGAATAGATATAATATGTAAGATGTAATGTAAGGAAGAATTAGTGAAAAAGCAGTGGGAGAAATATTTTGATTTCTGTGTTAGAACCAGATTTAGCTGCTCTCAAATGTTCACGTTGATTACAGTCATTGTCGTTGATGACTTTATGGATTAGTGCTAATCCAGTAGTTTCCAGTTCTAGTTGGAGTTTATAGAAGGCATAAATGGAAATGGGACATCCTGTGTCGTTTTACTTTACAGGTTCATTGTTCTCTTCAAGTTTTATCATTAACCTAAAATAATTAGGTTGTAAAAAGAACAACTACACTGGCTCACAAAAAAACCGGTCCACCTTAGATTTTTCTATTCTAAAACTAAATAATGGGGATACTTAGTGCCCTGATATATTAAATTGTTGTTATTTCATGAAACGAATAATACATATTCAATTACTTAGTTTTTGAACTTTTATTGTTTTGTTGTTCTTATTTCATGGTCTAACATCAAATCATGGATGGACATTAATTCGGAAATAGTGGCAATGATTTTGGCTGTAGTCGAAGATGGTAGTGGCGAATGTTCGCTTAAGTACTTACACCGCAGGGTGTTGGATTTTCCCAGAACAGCTGTACGAAGGGCTATACCCCATAGGTATTGGGAGACTGGGCTGTACACGATGAGGGCAGTTTCTGGGCGGCCTAGAGCAACAAACCATGCTGACGACCGTTTTGTGGTGATCCAGGCCCTCAAAAACCGCCATCAATGAGCTGTACAGACCTCTCTAGCCAGTGTTGCCAGATCTGCCCTGTATTTCTCCCCTAAAACTCTCTAAAATTTCCCCTGAATTCATCAGCTTTAACCCTAAACTTAACTAAATTTTCCTCTAAATCCACCAACTTTAACTCTAAATGTTTAATTATTACTTTTCTATTAGTGTAACCAAAATTACCCCCTAGTATATTATTAAAATAAGTGATTAGAAATGTAAAAAAAAATACCCCAGAGGGTGAATATAACCCCAAATCTAGTGGAAAAAAAAAATCTGGCAGCACTGTCTTTACTCCTGCGAACTGCCCTCGAACTGGAAGTTTGTGTGGAAACGGATTTCAGAAGATGGGCTAAATTGGAGAACGACAGCGCACATGATAGACCGTTTAAATTTCGCTCAGGCACACCGTAATTGAACCGATGCTGAGTAGACCAATGTAATGTTCTCAGATGAGTAAAGAATTAACCTCTTCAACTCTGAATTACCATTGCACGATCATCAGAGTTGAACAAGTTAGTTCTGCACTCATTTTAAAACATTACATTTACCCAACCTGCATCGGTTTCGGTGTGCCTGAGCGAAATTCCAGCGGGCTCTTATGTGTACTGGAATTAACAGCTGCCGAGTGGTTATCTCCCTCGAATGTAGTCCATCTGCAACCCGTTTCCAAACAAATATTCGCTTGGAGGATAGTTCGCAGTGCATTGGCTAAAGAAAAATTTAAATAAGTTTAGGGTTAAAGTTGATGAATTTAGGGAAAAATTTAGAGAGTTTTAGGGAGAAATTACAGGGCAGATTTGACAACACTGGCTTGAGAGGTCTGTACTGCTCATTGATAGCGGTTTCTGAGGGTCTGGATCATCACAAAATGGTCGCCAGCAGGATTTGCAGCTCTATATCACCCAGAAACTAGCCTCCTCGTGTACAGCCGTTTCCCAATATCTTTGGATGGCCCTTCGTACCGTTTTTTATGGGCATACCCAACACACCATGGCGTAACGCTCGCTACTACCATGTTCGATTACAGTCAAAATTCTTGCTACTATTTCGGAATTAATGACGATGATTTCATGTTAAACCATAAAGTAAGAACAAAAACAAAACAATAATAGTGCAAAAACTTATGAGAAAAGAAGAAAAACGTAGAGATGTGTTCTCATGAATTATCTCATTTCAACTAACATGAACCCTAATAGGCCCTTATTGCTTATCCTTTAGTGCTTATCCTTTCTTTCCTTGCTTATCCTTATTGCTTATCCTGTGGATGTATTATTTTTTTCATGAAACTACAAAAAATGAAAAACTTCGGGCTCTAATTATCTCCATTATTATAAAATCTAGGGGGACCGTTTTTTTTGTGAGCCAGTGTATATTATTAAAATATAAAAAAAGGTAGTAGGATCAGGTTATAAACATTGAAAATTCGTCTTATCGTATTTAAACAGCAAAACGTTCCGCTATTTTGTCTTGATAGAAGGTCTATTTCAACTAAAAAGCTTATGTTCTTTGTTCAATTAGTCAAGTAAAATTATAAGTTTACCGAAAAGTAAATGTAATATAATTTCATTTCGTCTATGGATTCATATGTAAAAATGTCTGATAAAAACGATGGTGAAAAGTCAATCACTCCCAGGAGGTGCGTAGGCCTTATATAGCAGATTTTTCAAAATGTCCGCCGTGTATTTTTAGGTTATAGTCAATAAATCATAAAAAAATTACAATCAGATTAAATGTGTAAAATTTAAAAGATGAAATTGCGCAAAACAAGACGTATTCGTAGTCACATTTTATTAGGAAAAAATAGTTCTTAAACTATTGTAATCTGTTTTTTATTTATACATTGTGCCCAATATGAATTGGCTCTAATCCTTTTCACGGCCTAACGGATGATCTGATCAAAAATGCCAGAGGTAAAATTTGTGTTTTTACTTCTGTGATTTCATCTAGTTTCTTAACTTTGACGTGAAAGGTACCGCTGACTCGCGGCAAAAACAAATTGCAGATAACACCTACTCGCCTACTCGTTATATACCACTTTATGGTGCATTTAACTCCCTCCAATTTGATCCGTAATATATATCTGTACGTTTAATAGTTTGCGAGGTATTGTTTTCCAAAAAAAAAAACAATTTTTTTTCCAAAAATAGAGAAATCACTATTTTGTGAATTTATTTTGGCATATATGATGGAAACTGCTCAACCAACCAAGATAATCGTGATAGACCAGTTTATTGTGCATTTAACTAGCTCAAATTTGAGTGGTAGTACATATCTGTAAGTCTAATATTTCCTGAAATATCTAACTATCTAAATATCTCAAGAAATGACTCCGTTCCCTAATGTTGAAATCGTGTACAAGGTCTTTTTTGAAAGCTTTATCGCAGGAATTATTAGAAGTACAGATGATCACTCAAATTGAAGCTAGTAAAATACATAATAAAGAAGTTTTTTATCATTATATTTGCTGGAAGAACAGCTTCCATGATCCCTATAAAATAAATTCACAGAATAGGTATTGATTTCTCTTTTTCGGAGAAAAAAAAATTTGGAAAATTTAAAAAAGGTAAAATGTTTTTCGCGTGGTTGGCAGTCTACCACATATTGAGCACGGAAGGAAATATGAGCGAAAATGTTAGGTTTATTTTGAATAAAATTTCGTCATTTTTATATAAGTATCTACTGACAGAAATTATATTACAATTACTTCTAGGTGCAGCAAAGTCTTAAGCTGTCTTTAGTGGTCTAAATTGGTAGGTAAGTTATATAATTTGTACTTTAAAAGTAAATATCAAAAGCCACTTTAACAACTAATGCTCCGTGTTACCTAGCCGTCTCTTTCCGTGAATAGGTATATTTGGTCTCATTAGGACTAACAGGATATCCATATTTCCCTGCATGATTTCCTTGTCAATTTTTAATAACAAGAAAAATATAGTATAAAAAAATCCGGTTATTTTTATTGCAGGTTTTTTTTTTTGTATTACCTCTTGTTGATAAAGGATTATAACAGGGGTGACCAACCTTTTGTATACCATTTGCCTATTTTTTCAGAGACAAGTTGAAATGCGCCAAATAACTCCAGCACTTTTTATACCTTCTTACCTTCGTGGCTAGAGGCTGGAAAGTAGAGATAAGGATAGCATCTGCTTCGCTTGGGAGGGATAAAGGAATAACTAAAGAAATTAATCACGCAATCAAGTTAATTAATTTACGCTAGTATATTAAAGTACCTATCTGCAGTGATGAGAAATGATATCCTGTACGACGGGATGACTACTTCGTGATGGTGCTACTGGTAACCAGAGAGTCAACATTTGTGAATCAATTGTGTGACCACAATAGTTGGTATTGAGAGCAAGATCAACTTGGAATATGGATTGGTCTGCTCTTTCTGCTGGCTTATAATCTTGATCCTAGTATATATTTAATAATTTTTTTAATAGAAATATACTTACTGATATGGCATCCAAAAAGTATAGATTCGACTCTATGGTCAAAATCCAGGATGTAAAAATTCATAAAGGTGCAAAGATGCAATGCGCTACTTGTAATCGTCCACGGTTATAATGCACGCCCTGGGTTATAATGTGATCACTACCAGAATAAATTTTAATGATATCGTAAATTTCTTATGTATTTCAATAATAATTGATAAAAACTGAACTATTTTTTCCCTCATAATTTAGCTCTTCATCCTTCCCGCACAACGAATCTATAAATTGCCTTTTTTTAATTCACTATATTTAGTTACTTCTGCTAGTTATATTAATTTAAAAAACTCAGTAGCCTTTAAGCTGTCTAATCAAGCTGTATCATAATGTGAAAGTAAAGATAATGTTTATTGACATGTAATATCGATTAGGGATTAATAAATTTTTTGCCACTTCTGTAATTTTGTTTTATTGGAAACTAGTTTCGAATATTATATATTCTTCTTCAGTTCTATCTTTAGTTGATCCTGCTATACCATCAAGCGGATGTCAACTGTAATATAGTCTTTTTTTTTTTCTTTTTTTTAAGTTATAGTAGAAAAGGAGGAACTCCAAGAAAATATGTTTTAAGGAGGTAAAACAAGTTTTGAAAAATGTATCTAACTCTGGTAATTTTTCGGATATCAAGACAAAAATAAAATAAAATTTTGATAATGATGTGCTCTACATTTTTTATTCTCACAACCCATCACCTAGGATGGATAAAAGTAGTAACGTGGTATAAAGTAAAATAAAATATGTGTACCATATACACATAAATTGCTATACAAGAAGACATTTTGTGTTGTCAAAGTGTATTAAAGGAAAGAGACTCATCTTTGATATTTTTTTCTTGTATCGTTTTGTCATTGTGCTGCTTGCTGTAGAAATTTCAATCTCGAGAACATTGTAATTTTTTTATATTCATTTTCAACTGTGGCCAAATGTCATTTTCTGCAGCATGTAAAGCAGAATATCTCAAAAGTACTGTTCGTGAGTGAAAAATTATGAAATTAGTACAGTTTTGCTACAATATTAATACTAAGTTACTTAAATAAATGTTTCTTCTGCTCAGGTCTTATGTGTTCGGAGAGACGTTCTGCATCCTGACAGGAATCGCTTCAGAGACCTCGGCCAACGCGACAGTTCTTACCATTACAGCCTTCACGATGGAACGCTACATCGCAATATGCCATCCCTTTCTCACCCACACCGTTTCTAAGCTCTCCAGGGCTGTCAAGTTCGTTATAGTCATTTGGCTGGTTGCACTCTTCTTAGCAGTACCGCAGGTAAGGATTATGATTTTTATTGCAGTAATCTCATTTCAAATAAAATGTTCCCAAATTAAAACGAATCTATTTCAAAATCCAATAAAACGATTCGAAATAAATTCGTTTTAATTTGGGAACATTTTATTTGAACATTTTATTTATTTTATTTGACATTTGATTTTATCACAATATCACATAAATGAAGACCAAAGATAGCATATCACACCAACAACTGAAAATTACTAGTTTTTCAGTACTAGTAATTAGCGTATCGTTGAATATTTACTGCGATTTGAGACTCTTGGGTTTTGCAATCTTCTAATAATATAATTATGAAAAGATCTTTGATCGAGCTTAAATTTCCACGAATTTTATAGCTATCTTAGATTTGGTTCAATATTGATAAGAAATTGATCTTCGGATGCTCGTCTCCTCATTGGAAATACAATTTTTTAAAATAGCTAATCTAAATTGTATTGATAAAGGTTTGATCTTCTTATTTGCATGTTTTTACTGAAGTTGTTTCTGAAGTTGAGGATGCTGATAAGGATCAATTTCAAATAATCTTCATAATTTGAAGTGCATGATTAACAAAAAATTTAAATAATTAAATTCATTTACTTTTATTTAAAAAAATCAATAGCGATATATAAATACAATTATTATTATTCGTCATGATTATAAATAATTAAATTCACGATTGATTTCCATAAAATTCAATAGTGTAAATAGGTGCAAACTATAATTTAACAAATTTAAATCACAATCGGTGTCGCAATTCGAATAACAAACATGGCAATACTTTTCGCACCATGATTAGAAGACTATTGTTCAGTTCAGTATTCTGTGTGACTTAACAAAGCCGGATAAAATATTTTTAGGAAGAAACATAAATAAAGTGCTGATATTCGTATTTCGCACTTCCCCAAAAAAAAACCATACGAATATTCATAGGAATTGAAAAATAAATTATTTTGGCTCAAAATTTTCGCCTTCGATTTTTGTTCGAAAATCACATAAATTGCAATAACGTCAACACGACTTTATCGATTCACAAGAAATTTAGGTGTGGTTTAGGACTCTATAAACTACGCGAAATGGCTCAAAACATACCTTCGTAAATTAATTATAACCAGAGACATAAAATAAAAAGTTTGGGGAGTTTTATTTTTATTTTTCACTACTTTCGTCTCTCTTATAAAGACGTAAAATCTAAAAGTTATTGCTTAGAGATCAGAAATTCAGCTTTACAACGGTTGTATTAACCTTGGATTTGGATAAGCAGTTATGAGCGCTCAAGTAAACATTGGAATCGGCAGGAAAATATCCTCCCGCGAAATCAGGTCCAAAAATTTCAATTTTTTTGATTTCTATGAAAATTCTTACATAAGAGTTTTAAATGATGCTAAGAACGAATCTGACTTGCTTTTTCTTAATATATATTTATTTTTTGTGTAGTTAGCCGGAAGCATCTTTTGTTTTTTGTAATTTTTTTCATTTAATACAATCGGCAATATTTTTTTCTTATTTTACTCTAAAAAAAACAAATCGGTTGGTATATCAGAACTTTTAAATCCATGTAGAGCAAAAACAGAAAACAATAAATTTTTTTTCGAAATTACATAAAATTTGTTTTTTCTTGGTTCCCAGGGCGCATTGGAAAGGACTCTCGGACCTGGGTCTAATATTTTTCGGCCTGGTATCACCAAAAATATCACTCAGGCAATATTTGGTGACCACTTCCCAAACATCTTCCTCTAACTTCACATAATTCTATTAAGTCGTAGTAGGTCCTTGTCTCTGACGTTAGATTAGGTTTGTAACCGTTAGACTGTCCGAATTCGAGGCTGCATTGGTTGCTTTGAATCAATTATACTCCTTACGGGTGATTGGTACAGTAATGGAGACCCCTTTCCCAGCTTGTGTCAGGATCCTGGGTCTCTAGATAAGTTGCGTTCACTACCGTTTATTCGGACTAACTAGGACCAAACATATTCCGATTACTCTAAAATTCGGATTACCCGGTTAATAAGCAAAACAAAATCCTTAAATGAGCGGAATTACCTTTTATTACGATAAAAACTATTTATCGCTGAAGAATCAATTGACGTCAAAGTTCTGTGATACTTTAGTGAATCTTATATTCAATGAAAAGTATTTTTTTACCATAATTTATTTTACAATCTTTGGTATGAATTTTACTCTTAATTAAACTAAAAAGGGATATTTGGCGTATTTATGCATATTTACGTCCTTACTATCATATTTAAAATTATTATTTAATGAGAGCATTAAATAAAAAAAATGACTAAAAATTTTATCCGGAGATCCGGATAAACCAGATTTTACTGGATATAATGCATTACTGATATTCCAGCAGTTCGTTTAATATTTTGTGTAAAAATTAAGAGGCATTCATTGCGTATGTATTGTACGTTATTTAATATATTATTTTTTCATTCGAGTTTTTTCGATGTCTGACACATTTAATTAAGTTTGAATCGGTAATTTTTGTTAAGAAAGTTTGAATTCCGTTCAGGTTTTAAACAGGAAGACTGTTGTATCACTGCATGGTCTTACAATATTAGTATTCGTTCGTAATGGTTTGTATTAATAAAAAAATCTGGTGCGGTGCGCGCATCACCCAACTTTCTCTTACCGTCCTATAATAATTATATTTTTAATATAATTTTAAAGAGTTCGCATAAACACTGCTTCTAATGCTCTCAGCAGCATTCACTTCTTCATATTCTCCCACTTAAGTACAATAAAACAGTTTTTTAAACAATTTTAGTACAACAATTCTGTACACTTCCTATATATTTCAACTTTGTCAAGTTGCAAATATATTTTAAATGTTTCTGGTTTAGTTTCCATGGAAACGTTTTCTTTCCATTTCATTTCCGCTTTTGTATTCTTAAATTACTTTATTACAGAGCGCATTGCTTACAACAGATTGGCGGATCGGTGGAAGGAGGTTCGGTCGCATCCGTCTCCTTTCGGATGCGCTCCGTTATCCATCCAGGGTCTTGTGTTCCTCATAAGATACACTGTATCATTGCTAATACTGGTCCGATTTTGATGATTCTTTTATTGTTTTTTAGATAATTTAATTACCTTTCATACAATTCTATACATAATTTACCATGAAATGTTTACTTTTAAGCCATGCTCAAATAAACTATTCTTTTCATCATAACTTTTTTCCCTGCATTTTCTCGGTGATATACTAAATAAATGAAAAGTTACAGACCTTTATGAAGAATAATTTAGGCAAGTTTCATCAAAATCGTTTGAGCCGTTTTCGAGAAAAGTGTAAAATCGGTTATATAAAGTGGCACTTCCGGTTTGTCGATTTTGGCGAAAAATTTGGTGTAACATCACAGCCAAATACCTACCTTAAATACGTGATTTGAGTATCGTACAGCTTTTCGTTTTTGAGCTAGACTGTTCACATACACACAGACCATTTTGCGAAGCTAGGTCATTTGGACTCAGTGGACCTTAAAACATGTATTTCTGTTGAAAACTTGAATTCGAAAATTTTCCGGATCGCAATACTTCTCCTCACTATATACTTCGTATATAGGTAAGGGAAAGTAAAAAATGCAAACTGATTCATACAAGTTTATTTAACAAATAAAACTATATAAACATGTTTCATTAAATTTGCTTAAGAAAATGAACATAAAGTTCAAAAATTCAAAATCAAAGCTTATCAGCAACAGAAAGAAAATTGAAAATAAACCTAAAATTCTAAAAATAAAAGTGTATCCATCAAAGTTAAGAAATTTGAAATTTAAAAAAAAAAAAAAAAAGCATCAATATTTTTTAGTTGGGAGCATGTTGTTTATTTACAATTCGAGCTTCAATTTTAGGCTTGATGGATCTCACCTTGATTATAAAGTCCTCTTGTTACTGTCTGCTTTCGTCTTTACTTCTGAATTATTTTTATTAATTGTAGATCATGTTTATTCATCTTATAATTGTTACATTCAATAATAATTAAAAAGAAAATTGTTATCCCTCATTGAACGTGTTATAAAGATAATTTTGTTTGTTCGCGTACCACCTGGAAAGTCCTTACGTGCCCCATCAGTGGTACGCGTACCAAGGTTTGGGAACCCCTGCTCTAGGCGGTAAAATGCATGTGCTTGGGTATAAGGTATTGATAATTTAGCACTGTTGGGCAAAGATGCGGAAAGAATTAAATACAACAACGCTGATGAAAGGAAGTAAAAGAATTAGGAGTCGAAATAAATAGGAACAAAACAAAATGTATGGTCAGTAGCAGAAACGGTTCTAATTTCGATTTTATATATATATATATTCTTCTTCTCTATCTTCATTCAAATCCCTCCTTTTCCAGCACCTTCTTTCTCTCCAAAATAATGCTCTCTAATTGCGAAATTTCAGTTTAGGATTTAGATCAGAAGTGAATAATAGTTTTTAATGTACAAATTTCCACTTTGCTAATCAACTCATTATTTTTGTATTTTTCATTTTCTCTGTTTTTCTTTACTTTTTTCTTGCTTTTTTTTCTCTTTTTTTTTTTTTTTTGTTCAAATTAATTATATTTTTCGATAAAAAAATACTTATTTATTTGCTTATTTATTTTACTGAAGATATTGTAAAAATTAATTGGTCTGTATTATATAGTCTTATGGCCAGATAATGTCACAGTTTTATTTGTTCCTTCATGTTATTCTTAAGGGACCTAGTCCCAGAATAAATTTCTTTTATCTGTCTATCTATCTATCTATTTATCTCTCTCTCTCTCTCTCTCTCTCTCTCTCTATATATATATATATATATATATATATATATATATATATATATCTATATATATATATATATAATAGAGAAGATGTAGAAAAAACGAAAACGAATGGAACAAAGGCCAGGTTAATGGTGGGGTAGTGCTTGTTATTTCACACTTGCAAAACTCATAGTTCGCACTTCCAGATACTTAAAAGTTAGGAATTAACCAAACTTAGAGTTTCTTGAATCTATCTCACCATACAAGACCCTGATCAACAGATAAGACGGTTCCACGTTTTCCTCGTTCAATATCGAACTAACCAAAACAGCTCATATGATCCTTTTTACTGCTCTTTACGAATGGCAAACGTGGCCACTTACACTAAGGAAAGAACAACGCCTTAAGGCTTTTGATGATAGGGTATTGCCTAGAATATTTGGACCGAAGAAGGATGTCAACCCGAGAATTAAGACGGCATTTAACACCGCATTACCTAAACTTCACACGGTAAATATGAATGAGTTGATAGTACTGTGAGGGACGTTTTAAATTATCGGAATGGATAGCGAACGAATAACTGAAATATAATAAGTCCTAGGGGTCGACCGAAACGTAGATGGGAGTAGTGTGTTAGGCCTGTGAATGCAACGACTGTTCGTGTTTTAGGCATCGATTTTTCGTGTTCCCTGAACCTTTTATTATTATTAGTTGTTTTATTATTTTTTAATAAACCTTTTAATTTTAGAATAAAAGTTTATTTTTGGTTAATTTGGTTCTGGTTGAGGAAAACGCGAGAACGTCTTATCTGTTGATCAGGGACTGTAAGGTGAGCTAGATTCAGGAAACTCAATATCAGTTCTGGAAGCAGCCCCTTTATCTGGTACAGCGGAACCTGATAATCTTCCTCTCCCCGTAAGTCAGGCGACTAAATTAAATATGATTCCAGCTCGTTCCAGTTAACACGAATGATCAGTAGGCTTATTAAACAGCTTCTCAAGAGTGAAAAAGAATTATATATTTCATTATATACATTTATTCTATAAAATTGGTTTATCCTACAAATTTTTACCTTAAATGCACTGGAGAGTTTTTAGCGGTTTTTCAAGATGGTAAAAACCGCAAAAAATGGAGGAGGTAGAAAATTTGGGTTTTCTACATGAGGAACAATAAATACTACAAATCTGAAAATTAAAATTATTCCATTTTTTCAACCAAACTGAGCTAAAATGTCAATATCCGGAGGTAGGACAATCGCCAATTTCGAGATGCGTATTTGACCGAATTAAACATTTGTTGTGCTCAATGTACGCAGAATTTGATGCTCTACAACTTTTATGCTTTGAGTTTTTCTCTTAGAGTGCTCATTTGTAAGCTACAGACTATATATATATCATTAATACTATGTTGCTGTTGACAAAATCGTAATAGATATCCATCCTACTAAATGTATCCTTGGTTTTTTATGATATTTTTTAATTTTAAATGTTTTCACATTTTTTGAAAATTAAACTTTAATATCCCCGATGGGATTGGAATTAAAAATATGAAAATCAGCAAAAATTGGATTGTTTTAGAAGAGGTTTATGATATATAAAAACGTTACTTGGTTATTTGCTTGGTTAAAGCTTGTTAACTGTTAAAAAATAGGGGGAAGCACGTTAAGCAAATAGCAAGCAGATGACGTCTGAATAGTGTAAATAACATTTTACTTACTAAAATAAATAATTAATATTTTTCAAGCAAAAAAAATTACTTACAAAATTATGAAATAAGATATGAACTTAATTTAGTATCAGTTTAATGATGGCATAATTAATTACATAAAATTATATTGTTTTTATCTGAAATTTTTTTCAGTTAGCTAATGCAACTTAAAAATGTGTTTTGCATTTTTCTTATTTTGGATTCCGGTTTATTAGAAGCTTTGATATATCTTTACAAAGTTTTTTGTAATTGCATAAAAACGTTCGGGCTTAACTTTCTTAAAACATAGGTCATTGGCACCTACTATTTGCCATTTACTGATTTTTCAACTATTGTTCGAGGTCCTGAAGGATGGAAAAATGGACTAACGCATCATTATTCTCAAGGCTAATGTTGACTGCTTCACCAATCCATCACTGTTCATCATAGACACATGCAATCAGATCTTTGGCCGAAAGAATTATTGCTGAAAATTTGAGTTTTGACACCAGAGTGAGTTTGACACCACATTACATCTAACAATACCTGTTGAAATTGGAACAAACATATGAAAACTTATTGTTCCAATTATTCGCTGGCAGGAATCAAAACGGGTTTGAAGTAAATCATAATTTCTGAAAACGTTTCCTTTACATACTAATATGAATTTAATAGATTTTAGTAATCATTGCAAAATTTATACATATCGTCTATTTGATCTCCAAAAGGTCTTTGCAAACTTGCATTAATAACTTATCTCTTTTTTTTGGTCCTCCAATTCCGTCACATTTTTTTTTCCCCATGTGCTAAGGCAAAGAAATTCCACTCTGCGTCTAACTGAAAGTCAGTTTTGTGACTACAGACATTGGGAAATTTTTATTTTACTTTATACTAGCTTGAAGAACAATTAGTAAAATAAATTACCTTTGACACATATGGCTGTGTTTTTTTTTTTTAATGAATTTTATAAAGTGTTTCTGGAAGGTATGAACAGTTGCGGTGTCATGCTGAAGGTCGCCACTCAATATACAAATTGAAAAAAACAAAACAAGGATACATTTATTAGGATTGGTATAAATTCTCGTTGACCTACTATTAAAGACCTATCCATCCCACAAATATGTAAGTTGTTTATAGCACTCCTTCTCATTAAAAAAATGGTTTGAAAACAGTAATATTTAAACTTGAGCGTTAACCTTCAAGTCGATTTTTATCATAATACTAGTAGGAGTAAATTGAATTCAAGAAGAATACATTTTTATCTTAAAACATATTCTTTAAAATGGTGTTTTTTTTATCTTTCTAAGTCATATAGCGTTTGATCTATCGACGAAACCGCAAATGCTTGCATTTCGGGTTTTTATCCATTTTCGGACAGTCACCAAACTTTAATCAATCACCTAAACGAGTGAGATTTTTATTTACCATAAGCCTCTTCTAAAACACTGTAACTTTTGTGAATTTCAGATTTTTAACTCCGGTCCCATAGGAGATATTATATTGTTTGGGAACTGCCTGCTTTATACTGACTTTACCGGAGTAGTAAAACTATAAAAACTGAAGAAGTCTCTGCTGTTCTGTGTGATTACTTATTCTTTCTCTCTTTTCCTTCTTCATCTAATTTATTTCTTGTTTCTCTCTAAAATTTACAATTTCAAAATAATAGACATTGAAATAACTGATTTTAATCCTTTGTCTCTCGGTCTTGAAGTTTTGGAATTGAATATTTTGATTGTTTCGTTCATTTTAATGATTGTAAACGGGAAAAGGAAAGTAATGGGGAAGGAAAACTTGAAATTTTATTGTTCCTAGAAGCTGTTGCTTATGTTCTTTTCTATAGCGGAAATAACTCTAATAAAACTTCACCAAATTAAAATAATAAAAAAACACGTCGCTATAGGATTTGTTCCTTAATCTTAAAATAGCTATTTAGTCGTATTTTCCTCGAAAATAATAGACTTTTGCACTGCCAACGGAGAGGAGTGTGGGTGCATTTCAAATCCGTTTCATAGCACGGATATATATATATATATATATATATATATATATATATATATATATATATATATATATATATATATATATATATATATATATATGTTATACGTATATACATCTTCAAAACTCAATTTAATCCCCACTTAAAATCTTCAAATTTTGGAATGAAACTAGGTGGGATACAGCTGTGTGGCCTGAAGTTTACATGGAGCTCATATCCCAACCCCCTAACTTCCTCCTGTACCCCTCTAGCGCACAAAGCTCTGGAATTTTCAATGGCATTATCATATACATATATACACCCGCTGCTAAAAATAGCTAGTCAGAGATAGGATATAGGTCTTTCAAAGGACCTTAGGCCAAAAATATTCCATTTTAATATTGATACAAGCTTCGATTGATCTAGCTAGTTATTAAATCGATCCGGATTAGTTTAATTTAAAAATAAAGTAATGAGTTTATTTTCCTTTCAAAAACTTCTTATCTAGCTTATTCTGAAAAGTTAGATTCTAAACAGAGGACCTCAATACCGTCGAAAATTCGCTAGAAAATATCTTTGAGGCTTATGACTACAGACGCCTATACATTCATACCATGTTTAATAAATAATCCCACTCTCCCATTAGGTAGTGCAAGAAATGCTTTTCTAAATATATTGTTAAATTTTTTTGGGGAAATAAGGATTAATTTATTCATCCTTTACAAGTTTATTGATGTAGGGGAAATAAATAACTAATACATGAATAGATCATAGCAGACAGTACTCCCCTCCAAAACGAAAACCAGAGACCTCTCCACATATCAGCCCAATCTAGGGGGAGTTTCTGTTGATTTACTCAATCTCAAATAATATTTTCTATTTATTTTTTACTATTACACTGTAATCGTATTTTCCTTTATTCAATAACCGAAATAACCGCCACTGCCGACAGTTCTTTTGCATCATTAATTAAAATAAGATTCGAATACCTTTAATAATGTATTATCTCTTTTGCCACCGTTTGTTATCATTGCATCTATTGTATGTTATCTTTCATACCTGATGGCTCTATGTAGATGATCAGTCGTAATTTGTAATTGTATTACTACAGTGTCATCTAATCCTTCATAAACTGAAGTCACTTATGAAAATATTAATGAAGAATAAAGAGGATTAAAGAGAGAAATGGTCATGAAGCGTCATTAAAACTGTGTCAATAATTTCGCATAGAAAGACCAATGGTGATGAAAATGAATAGTGATGAAAGATGAGCGAAATTTTACTGTTACCGAAATTTAATAATCAATATCAGAAGACATCCTATGCATGTAGCGCTTTTTTCCGGAACTATCTGTTCCATCTGTTGCTATCTTAAATATTTTAACCCTTCTCTTCTTTTTTTCGTAAATATTTATTTGGGTAGCTAATTGTATCTAAAACCCAAAACGCTTTCAGATGTCATCTGCAGATGATGCATTCCAAACAGACCCTCAGTCCTCGTCGGAGAGTGTTTACATCGTCAGAAACACCTGGTGGCCGAAATAGCTCCTCGTAACGACCCACAGACGCGTGACTGTGTTTATCTGAAATTCTCCCCTCCTCCTCCCCCATTGTTTGCATTGCCTTTTAGTCTGTGAGAACATTTAAGGAAAGGAATTTACAATCTTTAATATAAGTAATATATCATTGGCTTAGACTACGGAATTCTTAAACGAACCAGTAGTCATTAATTTTAATTTATGACCGTTAGACTGCTCTAAAAATAAACGCACTTCCCTGAGTATTTCTTTCATTTACTGTTGAATAGCGAGTACTGCAATGGAAGATCAATAGACTCGATTCTATTGATCAAGGAAACTGATAGTGAGTATAAATTTGGCAATATCGTAAACAAAATGACAGGTTTTTCTTTAGGTACCTATTAAAAGTTACATTTACGAAAGAGGCAATTCAGTTCGCTTCGTTACTGCTTGAATACAAGTGGAGGTATTAACCATAGGAATTTATTTTGAATGGCACAATGGTGGGAGGACCATGCGTGAGAGGTTTGGCCTAAATTCGAGGATGAGAGATATTAAGCCCGACTAGTTTTGAAATATTTTATGTTTTCCTTGATTCTGATTCTGCGCCCCGTTGATGATGATCAATAAAGCTTATTACTCCAGGGATTCAATACTTTTAACTTCTAAATATTTATAATTAGCATAGATCCTGCATATATCCTTCTTTTACATCTAATAATGCAGGCTGTAGTATTATTGGTGGATGGAACTATTAACTCCACAGGTTGTCAATCTGAGGATTTCAAGATTCATTTCGCGGGACCGCTATGAAATAAATATTAACTGACCCGGTTGGAATCGAAGTCCTTCCCCCATAACTTATGGCGAGACTAAAATAAAAAAAAATACCCCTAGAAATCTTCCTATAGCTTTGCAAATATGTACATCCGATATCATTTCTACCGAGTTAACGATACCAAAGCTTTATAACATTTTAACATTAAGCAAGAATTTCCAAGCAGTCACTTTTTGTGTATTAAGGAAAACTAATTCTAACTGAAAACATGAGAAAAGATAAAAATTCAGAAAAATAATCTATTCCTAAAGCTCGCTACCCACAAGGGAACAAAGGTTTGTCAACAACGGCGGACCACTTCTATTATGCGCAGTGAGCCACTTCCCCAACCTTGGTCCGTCGAAAGGTTGTTTCCATGTGTGCCTCAGTCTAGGAAATGCAAGGGCTCTTTCATAATAAGCTTACTTAAAAGGGGGGGGGGGAGGGTTGGTGAAACACCCGGTCCCAGTAGTCCTCCTCACACTTCATAGTTTCAATGAATTTCTTTTCAAGGCCAAAGAAACCGCATGCAGAAGCATTTTGGCAGAAAAAAAATGTTAACGAAATTTTATTTAAAAAATTTTCAACCAGGTAGATTGTTGACCATTTCTTTTTTTCTGTTTTTTTTTCCTTCAGTTCTTCATTTGCAGCTATCATGGGAAAAAAAGTGACACCGAAATTATTCCATATTCATTCTGATTCATTATTTTTTTTTTGTCTCATTTTTATAATCCTCCTCGTTTTTATTATTTATTTATTATTTTCGTATTGTTTATTATTTTTAGGTCATGGAAGATCTCTCGTCCAGCTAGCTAATTTTACTTCCTCACTACCGAAAGAAGGGAAGCGTTATATTCTTGCAGAAAGTAAAAACATTTTATGTACCAGAATCGAAAATTTTCACTCGAGTTTTACGTTTTAGACACCTAGAAACAAATTTGGTTTCGTTTGTCTGTAGTCAAATCCATGAGACGGGCATAACACTTATTACCGTCAATCTGATTTTAATGATATTTTCAAGGATCGTGCGGGTTGGTATCCAATTTTATCGAATTCCATTCACTACTTTTGCTTACTTATGCGCAAACTTATTTTCCTTGACACGTATATCATTCGAAAACAGCTCCTCCAAATTGGGCCAAAGTCGGAGGAAATTTAAGGATTAGTGTAGAAATGGTTTACTATAGTTTTTTTACTACTTTTATTTACGCCTGCGTAAACGTGTTTTTCTTGGCATGTCTATATTTCAAAAACTGCTTGTCCGAAATTCTGGGACTAGTGAGCTTGTGATCCAATATCAATTTCATCGAACTCCCCTTAAAAATTCAAATTAATGAAATTGAACTTGAATTAATTCATAAATATTCTATTTTATAAATTATTTAATTAAAAATATTTTTTTCAACCTCAATAGTAAATGCTAATTTGAGTTAATTGACAGAGTGGTATATCATCGGATTCATCAATTTAGTGATCGTCCGCTAGGTTTTCAAAGTTGCAAATTTCGATTACTATTGAAATTGTTTCGATCACGAAAATTTCAAATTAATCATTAAGCATCGTTTATTTATTTGAGGATTCTGATTCCATTTTTTTAATTGGATTTTCGATCGCGCTTGCCCGTTTAGATTTACTGTTATAGGGATTGATTATTAGATAATTGAGGGGTTTGATTCCGTTTTATGAATTTTGAACTTTTTTTTTTGTAGTTTTTCAAAACACGCCGAACTAAACAATTAAAACGTCATTTAATTTTATTACATATTTTTTGGTTGGATTTGTTTTTCCTCATGTACCCAATAGAAATGGAGCTTTTGTCAGACGTTATTTATTCTCCTCCTCATATTATCTTAATTCTCAACCTTAAACGTTTTTTTATTAGTTCTATTTGGAATGAGTTAGGTTTGTTATGAAGTATTTGGGGTGTGATGGAATTCAGTTGATATTATCGGCATCGAACCTCGGGATTCGCTAAGTCTTTTATTTGTTATTTGTTTAATATTTTACATTCCATTGGAGCTCACATTTATTCGATGAAGCACTAAAGTACCAAGAAGTTGGTACTTAAAATGTAACAAGATTTATTTTTAATTTTTAGGAAAACCTCATTTTTATAAACGTGACGGAACAATGTTTCACAGTACCTTATATTAGCCCCGCCTTGTCATAATCTTCTCACGAAAAGACCCAACAATACAAGAGATTGGATGGAGAAGACTGCTATTGGTATTGGATAGTGGCCCACCACCAGGGCGCGATTGGAGGCTAAGCAGATCATCTCCAGTCAACGACCCCAACCACAGAACGTCTTGTTATTTCTATACCCAGAAGATTATGATAACTGGAAGGGGGTGCTAATTGTATGGCTGGTGGTGTTCTCTGCAAGTCCTTTATGTGGTCATATTATACATTCATTTTACGTGATATAAAACACATTTCATACCGTATTAATTTCATTACTTATTTTCCTAAAATGATATCTCCCTTCTTGTTAATTTTGGATGTATGTTTGATGGGGAAAATATATATATATATATATATATATATATATATATATATATATATATATATATATATATATATATATATATATATAATTATATTTATAAATTAAATAATTAACTTATTTATGAGCTGGTTAAGGCAGCTTTGCTGTCATAAAAGCTTTTTGACATCATAGCTTTCAAAGATTTTTAATAAGCTATACTTTTAGTAAATACCTGATTTGAATCAATAATAATTACAGATAATTCCGTCTAACATTAACAAACAAGTATTTCTTGTCATAGGAACATCCTTCCCAATATAATGTATTTTTATATGTATATGTATATTCACACTTATAATTTTATTTTAAATATCACAATGTCCCTGATTATTTAAACAGTCATCTTATTAAAGTATATATTAATATTCCCAATGTTACAGATCTGACCAAAATGTAAATATCTGTCTTTCACCGTAAACTTCAAATCGTCCTTGGTGGTCCCTAACTTTTCATCTTTTCATCAAAAACACACACAAAAAAAAACTTTTTATTTCTAGGCTCTCCAAAGAGCCCGTCCTTTGGAAGGTCTAGAAATGAAAAGTTCTGCTTGAACAAATATTTGGAGTGCAACCTTATTACATTTATTTACATTTTTCTCTCTAACGACCCTCCAGCAATATTCCCAGAGGTTCCGAGATTATATATATATATATATATATATATATATATATATATATATATATATATATATATACACATATATGGATATGTATTTAGGTTAAGTAAATATATGTTTTCAGATTTTGGAGTGCGTTGATCTTAATTCAGTCAAAATGAGTTAATATTATTTAATTTTCAAGTAATTTTGAAGAAGCATTATTAACTCGATTAAATAAATAGGCGGTCCTTTAGTTCACTACTTTATTTTCATTATTTTTACTACGCTTCTATCTGAAAAGCCATCTTCAGGTGGACCTAAATGTGTTTTATTTAAAGTTATCTAAATAAATCCATTATATGAAACACTACTAGCTTCACCATATAATGTACCTGAAGATGGCTTTCCACGCCGAAGCATAGTAAAATAATGAAAATAAAGTGGTGAGGTAAAGCACAGTCTATTACATTTCATTGTGTTTATATTATTTACCTTATGATGATATTTATTTCGAAATATATTACTTAAAATACGGCTATGAAATTGTTGACTTTTATTGGAAGAGGTTTAATTGGAAGGGATAGCTAAATTAAGCTATCTCCTCTTGCAAAAAATCTGCATGCAAAATCCTGATGAGAAGTCTAGACATGTTTTAGGAACTTAACCTTAGAGAATTAATATTACAATTTATAAAATCTTTTAAAAATTACAATTGTTATCGAGCGCACAAATCACTGTCTATTGTAAAAAATAATATGGACGAAAAATAAGAATAAATTCAAATGCTACATTTCTGCGTGCCATCGAGCCAGCAATTCCAGGACACAACAAGAGTTTATAACCATTGTAAAATCATTCATTTTCGTACTGAATGTAACAAGAAATGGATTGGAATGAGGAAATTCACAATTTATTGGACTATTATTTAATCCTTAGCTAATCTAAAGCGTAAATTTGTTATTTAAAATAAATTCGACCATAATATTATCACACTCTTCAATAATACACTTTATTTTGCTAACTCTTTATTATTATTAGCTGTTTTTATTTTAGCTGTTGTTCTTTATTATTATTAGATGTTTAAATCGTAATCCAAATGCTTTATGCTTTACCATCTTTCAACAAACATTACGTGACCACACGGCGTATTCTTGTTAAGCGCTACAGTTACAAATCCCTAATCGTTAATTGTTTATTGTGACCTGTTTGTCAATGATATGAACGAATCATAAACAGTATTGAAATAATTAATGAATTATTGACCGGATAGTGTCTTTATTTTCTCACATTTCATTAATCTGATACTAAATAATGCGCAATTGTTAAATATTCTTTAATTTTCAAAATTTAAAACTAGGAGTTCTAATTGGGGTTAATTTTTTTTCCACCACTTTAAAGCGCTACAAAAAATATATAATTTGTTTAGATTAATCAATTTCTCTTCTGCGAATATGTCGATAACTCCGTGAAACATTTATATATTTTTTGAAACGTAAAACATAAATTTTTAAAACGTTTTATGAAAGATACAATACAATATACAATTATCTTAAACCGAAATAAAAAGTTTTTGTTTAGTTTTGCATGTATATTTGTCTGTTCTTGCTTTACATCTAACTCTGTACAAAAGTGATAGGTTAAATAAAAAAAAGATATGTTAATGAGTTTCTAAGTTAAAATATCAAACTTTCGAAAAATAAAAACTTTTTAATTAAAATGTTAGAGCTGATAGCAGATCTACCATTCTATTTTTCTCACGAGGCTTTATATGCAGAACCACTTTGGCTTGAGTTACAAACAGTTTCATAACAAAATCTATGGCTATGCTGATGGATTGATTAGAGAAGGCTGGAAATTGATATTCCTGACAATAAGAACGAATTTTATTAGTGCCAAGGACTGATTTACATATTCCTGTCAAGCAACAAATTATTGATAGGCCTGAAGGACAAAACATTTACACAAGAAAGGGTCAGAAGTGTCATTCCGAAATGTACCTCTTGAAGACTTGAAAGAAGCGGGATGAGAGATCTCCTTCCTGATCCTGAAAAAATGGTTCAAAGCAGGAAGGGGAACCTGCTGAGTGCCCTTCTTTCTCATGCCTGACACGGCTCTTTTTTTACACCACCTTATTCAATATTTTCACAATTGATGAGATATGTTCACGCTTGCCAATGTTGGCAGATGTAAATTAATAAATGGATCTTTTTTCCAAATAAATTATAAGTAGTAATTGATTTATTTTATTATGAATTATGAATATTGTTTACTTCCTTGTCATCACATTCTGTATGAACAATTTGACCCAGTTTATGTCACTAAAATCACAGACAAAAATATTTGTTATAGATCAAGATTCACATTGGTTTATGTTTTATTTACACTATTTTAACTATGGTATTAGATATAGTTAAAATTGGCAGTCACTATCAAAATTGTCTCGTATCAAGTTCATACAGTCCACTTTAATAATTTATCAACCATAGACAGTTTTTGCTAATTCCAAATATTGAGAAATAAAGAGTCCAACTGAAATTTCTTTTAAAACCTACTCAATTATTCTTTTAAGAAACTGGACAATCTAAAAAAACGTATCATATTACTTGACACATGCTGACACTTTTTCATTAATTCGCTACACATATTCCACAAATTAATGCACAATATTAGAATAATTTAAAATAATCAACACAGGTTAATTATTTTATGAAAACATTTGAATTATCAGATAATTAGTAGTAATATGGATTTTGGATTTAAATTAAATAAATGCTGTAATAATTTTTTAACAAAACAGGAGTTGATATTTATATTTGTGGGATATTGATAAAATTTTGAATTTTATTCCATTTAATATTATTTTTTTTAACGTTTAATAATAGTGGAATTATGCATATATTTGTTTGTAACAACAGATGAAAGTAATGTTTATTGTTTTCAAATAAAATATTTTATGTAGTTCAGTATATTGTCTACAAAGAAAAATTAATCATTAATTCTTAATTGATAATTTTTTTTCTTCAATTTGCAAATTTATCTAGCAGCATTTTCATAGAAAAAAATACAATTAAGTTTCAGACTGCACAAATGAAAATGTTATTGATCACGACTTTCCCAACGGCGCTGCAGTAATACAGTTCCGCAAGACACAGTCCCAACGCTTTTTTTTCTTACTCTGAAATGAGTGATATTGAGTACCTGGTAGTTTCTTTTTTTTTCATAAATGAATCTATTTTGCAACATCTGTACATACATATCTTGATTATTATATTTCTGCTGACACTACTAAAGATGCACACTGATGTATGTACTATTTATGCACACTATTTATGTACTAAAAGAATATACCGTTTATTGCTACTGGTGTAACATATCTTTGAAGATCTTGGGTTATCAAAATTGCTATGATGATCCATTCTTTTTAAAATGTTACAAAAATCGTATTTTTGATCGACCACGGGCTATCCAGACACTTTTCTTCTACAGTTCAATTAATATCGATAATTCGTATTTTCATGGACCAAACGGTTACATTTGATCATCGAGATTACCAATTATCGGGTGTTAAACTCCCCACAAAATAATGAGATTAATACAAAATTTTAATATTTTTTATGAGTTTTCAATCAAGAATACATATATTGATTGATATTGCTCATACGTTAGAATTCTGTGCTTAAATTCATTTCTACTTTTGGGTACTCACCTGCCTTAAAGCATTTTAATTTTCTGCCCGAAGTTTGAAATCTTTTTCCCTTGCTCTTAAAAATGTATGTTATCGTCGATGGAGTAACGTTACAACGTTTGAACAAATCTGTTTTTTTTTTGTTTTTTTACCACCAGTCAAAACTTTAATGATTTCTTGTTTTTCCTTAATGGAATTACACTTGCTAGAGTCTAGCAGTTAGACTTTCGGGGAGACATGGTCAAAAAACAAGCTGAAACAAACATCGCATTTGACGAAATGAGAGAGCTGGAATGGAAAAATAAATATAAGCAAACCGAAATTCATAGAAACGATCCCCATTGTCTACTCAGATTTGTAAAGGCTACTGGCCTGTTTAAAACGGTTTAGGCCAGCGCACAATAGGCCTCAATTGGTGCATATATGCTGGGGGAAAAAAGAAAAAAAAAGAAAAAATCCCTATTCATTCACTATCCTCTATCCATTCCATAAAACCAATACGAGCCATCGATTCATAGGACCAGCTAATTACCAGGTTATACGCATTACCGTGGCACCTAATATCGGAATTCTATTGTATATGAGTGATTCTCATATAATTTTAAATTTTGAGTCCGATAAAAATGTCTGCCAAATATGGCACTATATTGCAAAACTTTAAGTGCCAGCTATATTATTTTGAGCATATCTGTTTGTTCCGTGCTATAAATCACATTGGAATTATTGCAGTTTGAAGCAATTTAAGGTAAAATCCCCCGAACATCACTTCCTTCCCATGTCCCAAACCACAAAATTACCTGTTCAAAATGTTATCACTCTTATTAGGAGTATATAATTTAAATAATAATATTAGTGCAGTGTTGCCAAATTATAAAGTAATATTTTTGAATTTATTTTGCAAAAATATAAACAAAAAGTGCGCGCTGATGGCCCTCAAAATACATATGCCAAGGTTCGGCCACCATTGGTATTCCCTTAAGTTTATGTGCATTTTCTTGACAGTATGAAACAAAGTTTGAAATTACCTATAATTTTAAAAAAAGTTTCTCACAGTTCGATGTAGATCTAAGTGTTTTCTGAATCAGGATGAAACTATGGGAAAAAAAAAACAAGGAAGAAAATGCGTTATGTACATTTATTGTATCATTACACTCTCCCCCTTCAGATCCATTACTTTTATAACTAGACAATTTGAATTAATTTCATCTAATAAGTAAATGATGTCAAACAACATTTATAGTAATATATACATGCAAACGTAACCTCAATTCATGTGAGACAAAAAAAAATATAATGTACCGTCATTACATTCCCCGTAATGACTTCTTTATGCTCTCACAATGATACAGCCATTAATAAAGATTTTCAGACAGTACAGTTTTTTCATTAAAAATTAAAATAATTTATTTTAAAAAATGAAATGAAAGTTACTTTACTTTAAAAGAGGCATTCACAATATTTTTCGCGGGGAAGGCAGTTTTCAAGAATATTAATCACTGAATAAAAAATGAGCAAAAATTTTAGGGGCTTTCTTGAATAAAATGAACTTCTGATTATTGAAATAGTTCTATATATATTTTCAAGGACATTTACTATGCCTGTTAAATAAAATTTAAAAAACTAAACCAAAAGCAGAAACTTTTAACAGGTACTTCTTGATGTAAGAAACTCAATAATTTTTTTTTTGTTGTTAAATCATCCGTAATAACTGTGCTTTAAAGTATAAACCTAAATTCACTGGACTACGTCTTCTTCCAGGTCTAATGAACAGGATTCTTAATAGAAGTTTGGCACAACTTCAAAACTATAAAATATAAAGTACGATACAAATTTTAAGCACTTCATTTCTTGTATTAATTGACTTTCATTTTTCTTTTTTTTTGTCACCACATAATTTAAAAGTACCAGAAAATCACTAATATATGGTTCTGGAAATTTAATACGATGTCATTTTTTTTTTTATACATGATTGTGAAAAATATGTCCACTCTGTTTAACCCAAAGAAAAGAACAACATTGCTTAGTTGTACAGCCATTTTCGAATTTCTGGATCGGACCAATTTTTTTCCATTCATGGAGCTACTCAATTACCATCAGTAAGCCTAGCACTTTTATAAATATCATCCAAAGTACTGAACAATAGGCATCCATTTTATGTATTCCTGTGTTTACTAAATTAGTATTACGTTACATTCTAAATGGATTTTTGACTTTTTAAAAGTAATTCATAATTTTCTTGGATTTTTAAGCATGTCTGGTGTGATTTAATGTGTAACTTCAGTGGCATATACACGCGAAACATAGTAAGGATCCAAATGAAATGATGAAAAAAAGTATATTTTGAAAAAAGACTTGTGTAATTTGATAACTACTCTACAAATATATATGAGATGTAAGTTAACTGTTGTTTATCGCTGTTAGATTCTAACCAGACGTCAGAATTTCAACTACTTTGCTGCTGAAAGAGAGCACCCTCTTGTTACTGTGTATTTGGTTCCACCCAGAAAATCATATTTCGTCATTTTTCCTTCCGTCATTGGATTCCATTCCTCTTTCTACCCGACCCACATATTCACAGATTGCAGATGATATTCATACCTTCCTTATACATGTATGTATACTCAAATGTATAGAGCTATAATAAAAATTGCAGATGTTGAATGCAAAATTGAAAATAAAAATATTGAAAAGAATGAAAATTTGAATATAAAATTATATGACACAAAAAATAATACCTATTAGGCTGAAGAAAACAAGAAAAGAGACTAAACTTTACTCCTATGGTAAGGTAGTTGATCTAAATTAATCATTTTGTATTTCATTGCCTATCTAAAATTTTATAAAATGAACCAGTTCATTTTTTCTTTAAGTTAATATTCTATCATTTTATGAGATTTACTTTTGTTTGGTATATGTATGAAAGTATGATTCTGTCAGCCTCATTCATATAATTAAGTACGCAAAACGTTGAATGTTTCGAAAAGTATAGTAAAGTAGAGTACCATGTATTTTAATTCACTGCGGAAAACTCTGCTATTGTTTTTGTTAAGTGTAATGTGCGATATAAGTATTTTTCTAAACTAAATGGTTTAGTCATGTTATGCTATGGTTTTCTGTTGTAATGCTATATCTTTAATCTTCAGACAACAGCTTTGGAATCTTGATATGAGGCATTTCTTTTTACTTCTTGGTACGTAGTACGTATTGTATTGTATGCGTAGTGAAGGAGTATTGTAATCTCGAAATTTATCGGTTTTCATATTTCAACGGAAATATCCATTTTAACTAGTTTCATCGAGACGTCTGTGCGTACATTCGTTTGTTTGTAGGTTCGTTCGGGCTTATCTCGCATTATTGGCCGCAGAAAGTTAAAATTTTGTATTTAGGATTGCTGTAAAATCTAGTTGGGAGCCTTCCTTTTTGGACACTACATGATCATCGAAAGTAGTACTTTACTTAAAGGTCATAATTGTGTTCCATCAAAAATTTTATTAAAATATAATACAATGTTTTCTAATTTGGTATTTATTATTTAAATATTCATTTAAATAACATACTAGATTTTGGTCTAAATTGACAAACCCAAAGCTGTACTTTACTTGAAGGTAATATTAGATTTTCATCAAAAATTACATTAAAATATAATGTAATGATAAATAAAAACATCTCAAATTTGGTAAATTATACTTTTATATCAATATAAGTAACATATCTGATACGTTCACATCATACGTGATATCTGCGTGATCCTTAGTCCCCTCCGGTTCGCGAGGGGAAAAAGAAATAAAAAAAAAAAAAAAAATTAGTAACATAATAGATTTCGGTAATAAAGGTTACAAACGCGATTTTTTCCCACTCTAATTGAACAATTTTATTAACTTGTTTTAAATATTAAAATTGAGTGTAAAATACTTGTTTTCCTCTCCATTTGTGAGCTGAAAAAGTCTGCAGCAGGAGAATAATTTAAGTTAAACAGGTTCTTCCGCGTCGATTTCCAATTGCCTTATCTAATGACATATACAGCTCTAATCGAAGAAATCTCTTAGGAACTCGTTAGCTACTGAAAGAAAAGGAAATATAATAACGGAATTAGACCTCCAGAAACAAGAGCTTTTGTGTGTGTGTGTCTTTGTCAATAGATGGACAACGCGACGCTGAGTGTCGTTTTTGAAATACTTCTATCTTCGGAAACTAGTAGCCAAAATACAGGATCTTTTTTTGACCAACCCATTTATAGTTTAATAGGCGTACAAGGAACTCATGTGGTGTCCACATCAGATATTGTTTTATTTATTTACTTTTGGTTTATTATTTTCAATAATAGACCTTTGGAATCGACCAAAGAAAAAATTGTTGTAACCCCCCTCAAAATTTGAGGTTTTACGTTCCAAGATACGTAGAATCCAAATATCGAATAAAAAAAAAATCCGTCCGTCCGCCGTACGCCATCCGCGGCTTTTTTCCGAGACTACTGGGCCGATTTTCTTGAGGTTCGGTACCAATGTCACAGGTCACCCCAGGATAATCCTCGAAACTCGACATTACCATCCGTCTGTTTGTTTCAAAATGGCGGCCGATTAGAGATCTTATTTGCGCATAGCTCGGCCATTTATAAAGATAGAGGGGAAACGTAAGGTTTTTCGGAATCAGCTTAACAAGTCTTAATTAAGGCTTATAAAAAAAATATATATCAATATAATTGCCGATTAAACAAACATCTTATATGCCCATAACCCGGCCATTTATAAAGATAGAGGAGAAATGTAATGTTTTTAGGTGCTTTTGTTGTATTTAAACGAAATCTGATGAAATTCTCTACAAAAGGAGAAAAAAAATCATTTAATTCGGACCAGTATTAGCTGAGATATAGCTCTATTATTATCTCCGGCGCGGCTGGTCATCGTGACCCTAGGCCTCCTGACTTATCTATTGGGCTTCTGACTTCTTCGTATCTCTCTGCTTTACCCTTCCTTGGATTATTTCTGCACTTCCTTTAGCTTCCTTAGTCTTTCGTTTTTTTTTTTTTTCTACTGAAAAGCATATCAAATATTTCCTCTGTATCATTTTACCCTCTGATTTGATGTCCTAACCATCACAGCTTACTTGCATTGACACAATTTTTCTTAACACTCCCAGTTCGGCACTCTCACGGCGATCATCTTGGGACAAGATTAAAATTTCTTTTCCTTTACTACCTACTACTTATTTTTTTTTCTTGGACAGAATAGTTATTTTTGAAATATTACTAGGTGGAAATAATAAACCATTGTGTAATAATTTGTAGCAATTTTTTATTATATCTCGGAATTAATAAAAGACAACGTGACGATTTATACATGCTTTATGAACGCGTGAGGACTTATCTATGTCGACACGGTCATATTATATTTATTGATACTTATTAACATTTGGAATAAAATTGCTGATACGTATGCATATATTTTACAACATATCTATTTGTGTTTGTTTTTTAGTTATATTAAATTTTATCAAATTTACTAGCTATAATTCAATAAATTGATAAAGTAATTAGGTTTCAATTTTACTTAATAGGCTTGGATTCAATGATTTGAAATCATATCAAGAAATTTGACATAAAGCTTTTGTATCTAATTTTTACAAAGAAAACTTTTTTTTCCTTTACAATGTCAAAAAAAGTGTAAATATTCAAATATCGAGTGAAATAAAATACGAAATCGAATCAGTGTAGATCTTTCTAAAGAATGAATATAATAATAGTCAGGCACAAACGAAAGGATAGCTCGACAAAATAAATTTCTTAAAATATTTAATAAATTATATTGTATATATAAAATAGGTTAAAGGCCGAACTGAGCTGAATGAAATAGCACACGACTAAAGAAGGAGCTAAAAGTGAGATTTTTCTATAACCTTTTTTTTTCACAAAAAATATTTGAAAAAATTATATCTATTTAGAATGAAGCAGAAAAAATAAATATTTTTAACTATTTTATTCTGAATGAACAATAAAATACAATTAGGGTTTGATCAAGTATGTACACACATTACAAACCTGTACAGATTAGAGCTGCACACCGAATAAATAAAATTGTATAACAAAAATATCCAGCAGAATCGATGAAGGTGTTTTCATTCTAGGACGAAAATCGGTTTCCAAACCTCTGATTTCTGACGCACAAATTATATGACAAACATAGCTCATAATTAATTAAGACTAAAATATTAAATGGAATAATATTTGAATTATAACTGTAATATTAATATTTATACCTGAAATAAAGTCTGGCTTATGAATATATTCCGTTTATACGTATAACATTTACCATTATTTTACAGAATTCATCTCAGCTTTTCACAAAATATATTTTTTGTTTTTTAGTTATCAGAACTGATGTTTTGGTATAATGATTCCGAAGCACTTTATATTTTTCCTTCATCTTCATAAATGACCGATATAGGAGCGTATCAATCTGCTTTTTGTAAATTCAAGTTCCGAGTATCATCTTGGGAAGACCTGGCTTCTGTTTCACTGTTTTAGGCTTCTGTTCCAAATCTTAAACAAATTGGCCCATTAGTCTCTATGAAAAAGTCGGCCGAACGGATTATTCGATTTTTGAATTCTACGTATCATGAAACGCAAAACCTCAAGTTTTTAGATGAATTTTTTTTCTCGATAGATTGCAGATTTCCATTGTTAAAAATAATAAACCAGAAAATACATTAATATAATAAATAATGCTTATCTAATTATTTATTGTTTCTTAATTGCTAATTTTTATCACATATAATAATTAGCTGTAAAATATTTATGTTTATATTGAAATACATTATTTTAAACCGTATTTTGTATTTCAGGTATTATAATCAATGAAGTATATTATTTTAATATTAATTGCTAAACGTTATATTAAAAAGAGAGCACAACCGATAGTTTATATATTAGGATGGTATAAGAAACGATACTTGTTCAGAGTTTCGTGTTTTTTTTCCTCCCTTTAACTTTCTCTTTTAATTTGTTTGAAGGCACAGGGTCTACTCTTTTTTCTAAGCAGAATTCTTGAAGAACAGAAGCGACAGTAAAAAAGTAGAAACAAGCAACAAAAAAAAAAATAGTTTTCTTGCTAAAATAGGAATAAAAAATGTACTACTTTAACGTAATTAAAAAATATTTCTTATCGGTAAGAAATAGGTAGTAAAAATTTTATCAAACGATAAAATATTCCAGGAATCATAAATTTAAAATTTATAAATTATATGCATGAAAGTATTCATTAATTATATACATAATAGATGCCATATAAATAAATAATGTGGATCTGTACTAACAGAAAATAAACTGAAAGACCAATAAATTATTAAAATGAGGAAGATATCTTTCAAACCACTGAATATACTAAATAAGGCATTTGAAATATAATAATGCTTAATAATTAAATAACTTAATAAATTCCTCTAATATAATACATATGATCTTTATATAATAATATGTTTGATTTTTTTTTTCAATTCTATATCTATATATATTAAAATAGTAATATTGGAAATCAATAATAATAAGCCCAATAAGTTAATTATGAACAGGGTCAATAATGAGATTAATTAATGTTTAATAAAGTTATTGTAGGCTAAAAGAGAAATAAAGTATGAGGTAAAAGTAAGAGAAATGGTAAAGGAGAAAATTAAAAAGCGCCCCAAGGTGAGCTTTTGAGAGGCCAATATTCTATGGTTTATGATGAGGGTACTAAAGGTAATTTAGATTCTTTTGAAATTGGAGATGGTCATCGTTCGTTTGATATTTTCATCTTTCGTGTATAATATTAAGTATGTGCAGAACAAAAAAACAAGTATTCACCTAATCTTCAATCAAATAAGATTATAATTTTTACATTATAATTTTTTTATTATAATTAAATTTTTTTTTTTACTCGCTGTCCGAACTTTCCATCCGAAGATAAATTCTATTCGAGAGGCATAAGTCATTTTTTGTGCGCATTCTAATGCTGAGACAAATCAAATCCGGTATTGTCTTGCAAAACGTCCATCAGCGAATAGGTGCTGATCTACCACCATACAGTTCAATTTTTTCAACACTGTAGCCTGCGAGCAGTCAAAAGTAATAAATTCAGTTTAAAATTAAATTAAATTGGCTCTAATAAAAATGTGTTGGAAAATGCTGCAATGAATAATGACATTTATTACTGATACTGAATAAATTAATGTATTATGATAGCTTAATCAACAATAATATAATAACATAGCCAACATAATTATATAGCATAATAAAATCAATATAATCAATAATAATATAATAACATTCGAGCAATAATAACATTCATTATTGATAATAACATTCATTATTGATAATAACATTTATTTATCAATACGTTAACGATATTAACATTCATTAATGTTTTTTTATCAGGGTTAGAACAATTTGATAAAGTAAATATGTCGTTCCAATATGTAGTATAATATTAAAAACGAAAAACCTCGGTTCCGGTCATTTCTTGTAAGGTGTTATCCATGATGGGTACGAATGGCTTCACAGCAAAATATTAAATTTTAGGTCTGTTATAAAATGCTGCAAAGAAATACAAAATAATTACTTAAATAGCACTTATGCTGTCCTGATCTGATCAAGATCCCGCCTCACTAAAGCCGTAAGGATGTTTGTCCTGTTTTCGTGTTTCCACGTGGACACAATTATCAGTCAGGTTTCATTCGATTTTGTCCTAATGGCGTTGAATCATCCCTCTCATGTTCATATGAGCAAAACATTCATCTTTTAGTCAAGATATTACATTCAATGTGAAATGAAATTTTATTGTATTCGTTCACGTTCATTTTCGTTAAATTGATTTATTCCAGGAAAAGTCCCTTTGGAATAATTATACAATTTACGAAAGGTGAGTTTTAGATAAAGCACAATAGAAAAGAAAGAAAATTAACATATTTAAAAAATACAACGAAATATTAATAATAAAGAGACTTCTTCATAATCTATGAAACAAAGTAATAAGACTTTATATATATATATATATATATATATATATATATATATATATATATATATATATATATATATATATATATATATATATATATATATTATTGCTACATATAATATTGCTACATACCACTCCGTCTGCCTTGTTATTATTCTTATTAATTAATGTTAATTAAATGGTTTAAATTTGTTTTGTCTAGAAATATGATGTAATTATAGATTGATAAATTATTTGCCACTTCTATAATTTTGTTTTTATTGAAAACTAGTTTCGTATGTTATACATTCATCTTCAGTTCTAAAACTAATTTTCAAGAAGTTTTCAATTAGATTGAACCTTCTATACTACCATCATGCGGATGCCAACTTAATATGATGTCCCTGAAAGGGAGAGAGTTAAGTGAGAGTGAGATAAGAGTTAGAGTGAGATTAATTTTCCTGAGCAAGCGAAGAAGCTGCAACAAAAATATTTTATTAAATAATATCTCATAAACACTCACTGCTTTATCTTCACCCTTTATAATCATTCATTAAATAAACTATGCATTGGATATCTCTTGAGCGAGCGGCAGTAGCTAAGTCGACAATTTTTGTTTTTATCTCGTGAGCGAAAGCTGACAGTACTAATAATTTTTAATCGCATCTAATTAATGCAGTAATAATTACAATGAATGCGAATTTTATAATTGAATACAAAGCAGTTAGTCAGCACAACTGGCGCTAGTGTGGCGACCGCTTCTGATAAGGCCGCTGCATCGTAAAATTGTACGGCTACGCGATTCTTGCTTCATCTGGAAATCGAAATTATTATGGATGATAGCTGTGTGAAGGCCAGCGGCAGAATGCAGAATAGAAAATAGCAGCATTGAAGTATAGCAAGTAGAATAGAGAATAGTTGTGGATCAAACCTGGAGATTCTACCTTCTTATGTTCTCTTCTCCCCTCCTCGTGAATCCTCGATTCCGGTTGGCTGTCAGATTCTCTACGGTTACGCTATCTTACGGCAGTCCTCCAGCGGCGGCAATGTCAGTGGTGGCTTCTCCAAAGCCTAGCACTTTCCGCGTCCTTTTTTATCTTGTCGATAATTTTTACTATTTTTTCCGTCTCTTGATGTTTCCTGTCGGATTAACGCCTTCAGAGCAAATGAAAACTTCCGGTTCACTCCACTCTTATTAAATAATTGCTTTCATAATATCAAGACATATTTACATATTATATACATGATAAGCAACAGATAAATAAATAAATATAATTTAATTTATGGGTATAGTTGATACTTATTTATTATATATACATATTTTACAAGATTTTACGTTTCGTGTGATATTTTTTTGTCTTAGAATTACGCTCCTCCGACTGGGGTTTTAGAACAAACAAAATTTTAGAGGTTTTTGGTGTAGTAAGAACTGGCACCATTTCACAGAAGAAATGTACCATTAGAAATTTCAAAAAGAGTTTTTGGATTTGGACTTAATGCGGAAGTACAGTAAGCGAGCAAAGTTTTTCGACAGTTGATGACGACACCACTAACAACAATATAATTTGTGGCGTATTACTGGATCTTCATTCGCAAGATTGCTATTTTATAATTATATATCCTTCTTAATTCTTCAATTCTCATTACTTGCACTCTAATTCTACGACTTTAAATCTCCGCGGGTAAGTAGTAGATACTAGGGTCGGAACATCGAAAGGAAAATATCGATATTCGATATTTTGCGATATCGCAAAACCAAATATCGATATCCACCGATAATCGCTCGAAAAATATCAATATTTCGATATACCGAAAGGAAATGGACGAAAAAGCAAAGAAAGTGCATCAAATGAGTATAATGTTAAGCTGAGAAGAAGGCTATGAAATAATATAATTATTATTATTATTATTATTATTATTATTTATAAAAAAATATTTTTTATTCGTCATGAATCATTATAAAAAAAAAAATAGAAAAGAATTATACTTAAAAGAAAAAAAAATGTTGTAACATATTTTTATTTTGAAGACTTTTAGCCATATTTCATATATTATAGTCTATTAGAAGTTTTCAGTAATAAAACCTTCAAACTTCTAAAAGTGTTATTTATCTTATAACGCATCCGATCATTTTGTGCATTCTCAAAACATTCATCTAAAAGCATGTAATTTTATTTGATATTCATCTCAGTACCATCATCATTTACATAATCATCAATTTTTCTTTATATAGGATTAATCAACATTATTTGTATATAAATCTTATCTACTGATTATTGTTTGGTAATTAAATATTGTTTATTGCCCAATTTTACAATTACATCAAATACATTACATCCAATATTTACTGGTAAAACTCCAGAATGGCGACCCCAACATGGCGGACATCTAGATTTTTAGCACCTGTCCGATCTTAAAAATCTTTATCTCCGCCATGTTGGGGTCACGATTCTTTTTTTTTCACGAGTTTTACCGAATAATGGAAATTTTTACTTAAAATAAAATATAGTAGAAACTGATAATTGATATGGTCGAGGATTCAAAACGTAAATATGAATTATCGAGATATCCAAATTATCGAGATTTCCAATAATCGGTTGTAAAAAATAGGAAATAACAAAATTAATACAAAATTGTATCAATATGAATGGAAATGCAAACGATATAGTTAGATCAACAAAATCTTAGAGTATCATATATGAAAATAATTCAGTTATTCTCTTATCGTGCAATCCTTGAAGACGGGTTTCATCGATGGCTTTGTTAAGCATGTTCAGAGCAAAAAATACGTTTACACAAACATCCAATTTTGCTAAGAAATGGCACATGTTGTAGATGCATTATTTCGCCATTTTAAAACTAATCGTCGGCCCATCAATTTCTTCTTCATCACTTTTTTTTTCACGGAGTCAAAATTTCCTCGTCTATTAGGATCTTAGGCTGCTGCCAAACGTTCGTTAAATAGGTGAAATCTCAAAACGTTATAGGAGTTTCTTAATTTTGAGGTACGTGATTCCTATCCTTGATGCTTTCTAAGAGTTGCATCCTTCCTTGCGTTAAATGTCTTAAATCGTTTAATTATGGCCAAGTCTAGAGACTGCAGCTTAGAGGTTGTATTGGGAAGCAAAAACATCGCTGAGTGATGAGGTACTGTTGTGGGCCATACAATTATCAATAAACAGTTGAAAATTTTCGCTGATTTTTATTCCATATCTGTACCCATTTGTTGAAAATTTCACTTACGATACATGCTTTTGTGTTTACACTATAGGCGTTTGGTAAAGTTTTTATTTATAAAACACCTTGCATTCGCGGATTTGCTAGTCATGAGCGAACTTAATTTTTCAGATCAATCCATGTTGACTGCTAACAGTACCATACGGGTGGAACGGATTCCGTACGAAATAAAGAGAGATTTTCAATCGAGATTCTACTGTAATATAGTTTAACATATGGTGTGATATATCCTTGTAAAATATCGATATCATCGATATATCGGATGTTAAGATATCGATAGGAAATATCTGTTTTTCAACTCCGATATATCGATATTCGATGTGTCGATATTCCAACCCTAGTAGATACTTCTCTTCGACTTTTTCTTTCTTTTTTTGTGGGGAAAATTTGAAAAAATACTAGACATAATTATACTTAAATGTCTTTCGATATTTAAAACATTATCATTTTTGTCAAATCATAGTTTATGTGAACTTTTAATATACAAATTATTTTTATATTGTATATAGAATATTAAGTGTTACATTTAGAATATTAATTGTTTAAAGAAGATTTTTTAAATAATTTTTTTAATTAATTTTTAAAGTGAAAAGTAAAGAATATCTAGAAAATGTTAAATCTTATTTTATTTCCGCAACAGGATATATGAAATAGGTACGCTTCAACATTTTAATATTCAAACGTCTGAGTCTGGTTTCCCATTTCCTTACATCAGATAGTCTCTTAACATGTAGGGCAACTGTTAGAAGCCAAACACCTTCTCCATGCTTAAAATTCTTTCCAAAAAGAGGAAAAAGGATTCTTTGTCACGAATCTGTTTTATTAACTTTCTATTTATTGCACTTTAAGTTGTTTTATTATTTGTTTATTTCGTTATGAATATAGTCACCAATTATCCACAATGTAACACATATTTTACTTATCGTAATTTAATACAAAAAAATAGTAAATAAAGGGAGGGAGGGGGAGAGGGAAGAGGAGGGGGAGGGGAGAGAGAGGGGGAGGGAGAGAGGGTGAGGGAGAGAGAGAGATTGGAGGAGCTTCGTTTTAAAAACTAATATCGATTTTTTTTTTAAATATATTTATTACTGTTGTAATTTATCCGTGTCTATTTATTTATTATTTCTTGTACTTATTTCGATGCTTAGGTCTGCGTATCTATAATTTAAACATTTCATTAGTTTTTAATTTTTTGTAAGCATTTATATAAAAGCGTTATTTTAAGTTATGTAACGGTTAAGGATCTCTGAATAAGAGAAATATGTGATAGGTTAGAGAGTAATAGAAGGTTTATAGCTAACAAAAGAAACAAAAAAGAACTGATATAATATAGAGAATTTATCGGTGATAGATTCATAAGTATGTTGTATATGTAACAACTCAATATTTTCCGGCATCATTGCCTGTACATAAAGCATTTCCCACTCTAGGATTTTTAGATGGCTAAGCCAACGTGTTCTTTTAACAGATATTCTGGTTCAAAATAAAAAATGACAGAAATAAACAAATAATATTAACATGGTAAAAATTATTTAAGAAAATATATATTTATCACTAGGATCAAATTAATAAGCGATAATTAATTTCTGATTTATAAACATAAAAAATTAAATGCTTTAACAAAGCACTATTACTTTTAGATGGATTAGCCTTCAGAATGTAGACTTAATTCTAATTTTTTTGTAAACTACTGAAAAGTACCGCACCTGCAATACTGCACTATGTTACAGCTCCCGTGGGCTTCTATTCAATGTTACTCCGAAATTAGCTGTTACTCTCAATTTGCTTGGTATATTGGTTATTATTTTGTTTTTTTCATCAAATATCTGGCCAATGCAAATGTTTTTTTGTGAATAACAATATCTGGAGAACTTGTTAACATAAAGAGCTCTCTATTAGGATTCAAATTTTAGCTAATCTAATGTCCTTTAAAAAGGGTAATTATAATATTTTTGGCGTGGTTGGTAGTTTTCAAGTACGGAATGAAAAATGAATAAAAATTTTATCTTTTTCTTGAACAAAATGCCGCCATTTTTTAAGATAGTGGCTTTAGAATGGCTAACAAGGCTTATTTTACTGCAAGGCTTTATGAATTGGTAATTCATATGCAAACCTTCTCCTAAAATGAGTATCCAATTTCGGCCCTTGCTCCAATTGGCTATAATTTATGTTTACTTAGGATTTGGTGGAAGTATGAACCTGGATTGAGATTCTTTACTATAATTGTATATTTGTTTACGAGAGGTTCCGTCTTATAAGTCCTCAGAACGGAATAAAGGATGTAAAAAAAACATATATATATATATATATATATATATATATATATATTAAAAAAGTTATTGCCTTGGACATTAAAAAACAATAGTAAAATCAATTTTTCCAAGTCGTTCACACGAAAGTTGAAATTTCAAGATCAGCTTGATCGATATCATTTTGGTTAATTACATTAACGAGCATATATTAGAGCAATAATTTAAGTGCTAGTAACAGTAATATATATATATATATATATATATATATATATATATATATAAATATATTATTGTTACTAGCACTTAAATAATTGCTCTAATAATTTAACAATTTAATGTAATTAACCAAAATCGATCAAGCTGATTTCAACTTTCGTGTGAACGACTTGGAAAAATTGACTTTACTGTTGCTTTTTAATGTCCAAGGCAATAACTTTTTTAAATTATTCTATCTTTTTTGATTATCTGACAATTCAGCTTTGAAGCGGAGCCAATTATGGCGAAATTAAGTCAAATGCTGAATGGTAGTGACCAAAAAACTAAATCAAGTCAAAGTTCGTAGTCAGCCATTTTGGCAATGTGCGATCACCTTTTTTTCTGGGAACATTATTTTTTTTTTAATCATTAGTCACAAGGAACACGACGATATGCAATGTATAGGGATGTGGGGAGGAGGTGAGAGGGGGTTGCACGCATGATAGGGAGGTCTGGCCCACAGACTAAGTATTTGTTCTAAACATATGGTCTACATCTTTAGTCTAAATATATGAACTAAATACAGCATTTAGTCTCCTTGCTGTCCAGGGAGGGCCTTGGATTCAATACTTGGTAAAAATGTAATGCTTCTTGACCAACTGACCTAGAAACATTTCAAAATATTATTTTTCAATTTGGAAGTAATTATAGGAAATCTGCCTGCATTAATCGTTCTTGAATATAATGACAACAGCTAATAGCCAATCTTGTATATTTATCTACTGCAGTGCATTTATTCTATCCCAGAGTCAATTTTGAAATAAAAAGGCAAGGTTATTTTCTGGACATTTTAAATTAATATTAATATAGTTGCATTAATTTTTAGATTATAATTTTAAGTTTTGTTCATTTTCAGGTTTTAATTTCAATTTTAAACCTGTTCCGGATATTGAGAATGTAATTAAAATTGTTAAGTTAAGAAATTAGTACTAATAATAATTGAATTATTAATCAAGTAATGGTACTAGATGATAAAATAGTATAAAATGGTGAGAGAAATTAATGATGCGGTCAGAGGTATCAAAAATGGATGCTTGCTATCCATATTAAATACTCCTGTAAGACTGCAGACCTAGCAGTAGCTCTAGAGATATGAGATCATTTTTCCAGACAATCGAGCACACCAGAACTCCAGTTCCATAAATTCTCCGGCGTAACCAAGAAAGCAAGATAGCACGTTATCCGATATTAAGGAAACAGATTTCAAAGATTGACTATAGTCTATAAGGCATTCGCTTTATGAGGTAAATTCTTTTAAAAAATGTAATCAGCAATAATTAATTTTTTTTTATATATCATTCTAAGAAAAATGAAAATTGGATTTTAATACGGCTCCTTATCGTATCCTTATTTTCGTATTTGATATTTTATAGTTATTTTACTACGGAATTATTCTATATTTTTTAGATCAAATCTAATAAACCTTAAATTTTAAGATTTATTTCAAAACATATTTAAGATGTATAACATATTATTCCAACAGTAATCAATCATAAAAGCATTATATTTTACCGCAGGCCATCCAGTTTGGATTAATCAAGGTGACGACACGAGGTACCCCGAACGATACGGTGCTGGAGGAGAGCCTCCACTGCTCGCTGAAGAGTGACCGTCAGTGGCTACAGTATTCCTTCCAGATCTCCACGGTCGTCTTCTTCGTGGCCCCTATGTCCCTCATCAGTGGTCTTTATTTGCTGATAGGAGTCAAGCTGAGGAGGTCCAGGCTCATCAAGCGTCCCAACTCTGAGCCACTGAGAGCCCAGAAGCACGTCATAAGGATGTTGGGTAAGTCAGAAAGTTTACTGTTTGTTTATATATATATATATATATATATATATATATATATATATATATATATATATATATATATATATATACACACATACATACACATGTGTATATATACAATAAAACTTCGTTATAACGCTTTAACGATTTTTCGGCTTTAGCGCTATTTTTCCTCGGTCCCTGTTGGTGGTTTTCCTATGAAACTCTATAGTAAAATTTAAAAAAAAGGAAAATTTATGATAAAAAAGGGAAAATACACAGTAGACATTAAATCGTTTTTCCAAAATTTATAAATAAAGTTATTATATGGGAAATTTAAGTAACATTATAAAGGAGCTCAATATTGAAAACCTTGAAGTACGAACAATTCCTAGTTGCATATCAGAAATATTTCACCTCTGAAAAGTAGTAATATTGTGCCTAGATATTTGTTTTAAATTATATACCCATTATATACCCTAAAACTAATGATTTTAAAAAATAATAACTATTTTCTTTAATTTGTTTTATCGAATTATTAAACCCCAAAAATGCAGAAACCGTAGAAATGTTCTATTGGATGTAGGTGGGTAATCGTGCTATCTTACCTAAATATTTTACCCTATTTTTTTATCAGATTAGTTCATATTATTTTAACTTAATGCTTAAAAATTATCTAAGTATTAATTTGAGTATTATTTTCAGATTTGTTTTCCATGATTTTTTTAATATGTAACAAACCAATATCCCGGTTTGATGACATTACACGTTCTATATATATTTGTGGAAACACTTGCTAAAATACATTTTTATTTTACCTTACATTTTAAAGAAGGAATGGAAAATAGTTTTATTAAAATAAAGATAAAACTGTGGAATTGAAGTTCCCAGCTGGCTCGGGTGTAATTTTGTTCAACTCCCAAAGCGCAATACTTACCCTTTTAGGAAGACATATAAGTCTAATTTAAAAGTATTAAGACGTATTAGTTCTTGAAAGGGACCTATTTATTTTTTTTTCTTTCAGACGCCAAAGTAAGTGGAAATTGAAAATGTTCTAGAATTCACGAATTAAGATTCTATGTTTAGAATAATAAAAGACCAGTTTTAATCAAACAAATCTAAATACCTAAAATCATAGTCATTTTAGGTATTTGGGCCCTTATTCACATGTTAATTCCTATCATCATTTTAAATTTAATTATTTTTATCTTATATTTATAGCAAGATAAATATCAATTCAACGATTTACGCAAACGACTTTATAATTAGGGATTGATAAATTATAATTAATCAATCCCTAATTATTAAGTTAGGTTGGCAAATAATTATTTGCCACTTCTATAATTTTAATAGTTTAATCATTTTCTAATTCTAGATTAATAATTTTCTATAAATTATAAAAGTGACAGATAATTTATCAATCCCTAATTAGATTGATCCTTCTATACAATCATGCGGACGTCAACTAAAAAACTTGGATATTTTTATTTTAATACCGATTTTTATTTGAGGGGGTTCGTTTTTAGTATATTAGTAGGTTTTATTTGCTTTGTTTTCTTTAATATGCTAGTTCAGGATTTAAAATTAGCTTAGCTTAGGATATGAATTAAAAAAAAAATAAATAAAAAGAAGGCTCTTTGAATTTACTCCATTACCAAATGTACTTGACAATTGCGGGTCAAGCAAGCCATTGCGCCCGAATCTGTTTGTCCTCTGGTCGCCGGCAACCAAGTTCTCTAGAGTAATAGGGGTCTAAGTAGGTTCTAAGCGTCACATGTCAGCGTAGTTTAGGAGAAATATTTTGAACTCAATAGTAATAATCGATTTCTGCCGTTTTAGTTACTGCTGTTGACGTTTTAAAATAACCTCACACCTCAGTCTTGTTTATTGTTTGTATTGCGAATCAGTCAGATTTTTTTCAAGTTTCATCTGTTTTCCTAAAAACAATTTCTATTAGCACTTTTGTTGTTTATTTATTGCATTAGGATTTAGTCAATTTTTATGATAAATTTCTACAACATATTGTTAAAAGCTGGAAATTAAGCAATAGTATTGGATAAAAAATCTCAAATAAAAATATTAATGACATTTTTTTTAAACTAAAAAATAAATACAATGATGTATAAGGCAAAAAATAATAATAATAATTGCTTACAATCCTTTGATAACAATAAATAAACGACAAAACAAATTCATAATTTCTAAGCTATTTTTTAAATTTATTGAAATAAAATTCAACTTATAAATTGCAAAAAAAAAAAAAAAAAAAAAAAAATCAAGATTGTGGTTTATGACAAGGAATTCATTTAGTGACAATGTGGTGTAGTGGGGGAAGACTTCCCTTCCTTGAGAATACCCTACCGGCCTAAGCTCCTTCCACAAGCTTCTCCCTTAAGTTGGTTGTCTATTCATACCGAGCCTCCATGTTGTGTTAATATCTTACATCAAATTTATAAATAGTGCATTATTTTATTTTAATTTCGAATCCTAAGTGTAAACTTACGATTTATTTGGTTCTCCAGTGACACTTTGCAGAAGAACTTAAAACAATCACTAGTCAAATAACGATCATTGAGATACTTAAACTGTAATTTCATACTTAAAGGTCTTCATGAATTATTAATATATGATAATACCATTAAAGATGATTCATCAGAAACATTTAGAAACTATTCTCAATGGTTAATGAATTAACCGACTCGAGCAAACCATTGCTGATAGGAGTTGGACAGAAGATTGTACACCAAGTCTTGATACTAACTGTAAGTCCACCAACAGCTATGCTCGTTAAGAACTTCTCCTAAACAGTTAGACTCAAACTACTTATCTACTTATAGTCTAAATCACACACTGCATTCTTCGCTTAGAATTCAGGACCGAGTGCATTGTTCTAACTACTATATGAAATGTTTAATTATATATTACCTGAAGTCTAAAAGCAAGTGATATAAATTTTCGAGCTTACAACTTTCTTGAAAAATGTCGATGTACATCTGTAAATATCTATTTAGATAGTCAAAAATTCATTGTTTCCATCTTGGAATTAAAATTTCTATCATATACCTATTTTAAAAGACGAACGACTGATGGCAAAAAATAAAAAAGGGTGGCATTCAAAATCACAAGTTAATATTTATTATTTTTTGATTAATAGAAAAAAATGATAAGTGTGTTGTTGCTTCTTTATTTATTCATTTTAATTCGCGCAATGAAAATAAATCAACCTTATTTGAGGAGGTGGTCAGTGATCAATTTCAACACGTATCAACGGTTATTCTTCTTGATTTATAAAGCTAATTCCCGCTCGTAATTCTTCTGAAAGCAAATTTCCCTGGGGTTATATTTGTAAGAACTATGCAACCTACTTTACTAGAGAGAGACCCCAATAATGATTATAAATAATCTGAAATTACAAGAACATTAGTTAAGCTAAAAATATTTTAAAAAGAAAACAAGAAAAAAACACATTCATTTAATGATTTTATTATTGATAGTTTTTTAATAACAATTTTGACCTGACATACATGTCCTATTCCAACTCGACCTCGTGGCGTTTCGTCCCTCCGTCTGACTGTCTATCTCTTACGCAATTACGACCAAATGCGTTGTTTGATTTTCTTCAAATTTGCAAAAAATGTTACATGAAGTCAGGAGAAACGAGGTATGTGTAGGGACTTTTATTTTTTAATTCCCACCGAAGATGTCGGTCGTTATGATGGCCCCGTATCATTACAAATCTGTCACGAAAAATGCGTTGTTTGATTTTTTTTTAAATTTGGCACAAATGTTCCTTAGAATTAGGAAAAACGATGTATGCGTAAGGATTTTTTTTTTATCCCTATCTAAGATGGCGGTCGTTTTAATGATTCCTTATCATTAAGAATCAGTATGTTTCGCAGACAAGGCCAAATGCGTTGTTCGATTTTCTTCAAAGTTGGCACAAACTTTCCTTGAAGGTATTTAAAACGACGTGCCTAAGAATTTTTCTATTTTGATCCATTTGCTCCCACTTCCGCTTCCCGCGCTTGAAGGTAATACGAAGTCAGATTATTACAATAATTGTTAGGATATTGAACTCTTTTTTTTAATGAAAAAATGTATCAATCGTATAATGGGCTTTGTGATTATTTGTGAATTTTCTTTTATGTCTCTAGTTCGAATATTGTTGAATCCTGGCGATGTTTTGATCTTGAGATTTGCAATTATGTTACTTATATCGATAATATAAGAGGTTTATGCAATGTCACATTCATATTCAGTGCATTTGATTTGGAAATAGAATAAAAAGATTTTTAAAAAAATCCTAATGCATGATTACTTTTCGTACTCCTGAACCTTCATCCTAGTAGTTATTATAATTAGTAGTTTTCATGTATCTTATTATATCATTCATATAATTCATAATTTTTCTTTTCACATTTTTTTAATTTTCATTATTCTATTATTTTTCAATCATGATTATCTTAACATATCTTTTATTACAGTTATTGGCACTGTCACTGTTGTTTTAACTGTTTTATCTTGTTTTTCTTAATCAAAACAACGGCACTAAATTAAATAAGTTTTCTTATTTGTGTGCTTCTTCATTTTTTTAACCACGAATCCTGTTCCCAAAGTATTTCTTCTATTAACACTGTTTACTATAGTGTAATCCTTCAGCTTTGTTATTTCTGTGTCTTTCCATCTTATCTCCTGAAGGGCCGCTACATCTACACTGTATCGTAGTAGTTCTTTTGCAACGCCAGGTTTTAGTAAACTTCTCACATTCTATGTAGCCAGATAATTTAGTCATTTTCCTTGCCTATGTCGTCGCCGGTGATCAGTACGATGTTTCAAGGCTTGTTCGGTTTCTTTGATAGATGAGGGGATTCGACACTGCACCTATCCCTCAACTTGTAGGATGCCACCTCCCTATGCCAAAATCTGGCCTATGCAGACGATGTGGTTATCGCAGGCAAAATCCTCAAATCATTATCTGGTTCGTTTCATGAATCCAGGATGCTACAAGTAAACTTGGTCTTAACAACAACGCCGAAAAGGCCAAATTACAGGAGGTCCACCAGAAATGAAAGGCAAAAGAACCCTCACATTGAAATTTATAGTCAGAATCTAGGGTCAGTTGAAACTGCAAGAAATAACATTAAAGACGAAATAAAAACAAGACTGGCAGCTGGCAGTAAGTTTGCACTCCAGAATACACTCCGTTTTCGAAACTTATGCCGCAAATCCAAGTTAGTAATATATCGGAAAATCATCCGGCAAGTGGTGATATATTGCAGCGAAACGTGGGTCCTGACTCAAGAAAATGAATAAAATTATTAATGTGTGGGAAAGAAAGGTCCTCCAAATGATATAACTAGAGAATCAGAACAGCGGCGATCTCGAAAAAATCAAGAGTAATGGGGAGGTATGGTGAACCAGATATTGTGGTGTTCATCAAATGGCAAGAATACGATGGCTAGGTCATATGGAAAGGATGCCAGCGGTCTTCTATCAATAAGGCTGTTATATCAATTTTCGGAAGGAAGGCGAACGCAAGGAAGACCAAGCCTGAGATTGATTGATGGCGTGGAGGCACACGTGCGCCGCATAGAAGTGTGAAGAAAACATGCAGCTGACAGGAACGAGGATAATGCCGAAGGCCAAAGTCCTACAGGGGCTCTAGAGCCGTTTTATAGATACGTAGTGTTTCTTCATTGATCGTTACTCCAGCCAATTTTCTCCTACAATTATTTCTACATTCAACAATACTTCCAGAATTAAAAATTCCTAAAATGATTCGCGAGGTCTACTATTCATATTGCCACTATTATAATCACGTATCTTTGATTTTATACATTTAAAATCTAATAAACCTTTATATATATATATATATATATATATATATATATATATATATATATATATATATATATATATATATATATATATATATATATATGAGTCATTCTTATATATTTGACCAATTGATGTCCCTGGTCTTAATATTCGTTTTTCACATAGTTTATTAACTCTTGAATAAGAAATGTTAGGCATTAATTTGTAATTTTTTTTTTTTTTAAGGAATGCGACATTAAAACTAACATTAAAATTAACCCAGCACAACCTCAAGAAAAAATATCTCAATTTAAAGCTTGAAAACGTAACGAGTGTTCCTATCCCCACGGTGTGGATGCGACGTTCATCGCGTTTTAAGATGAAAAATCCAAAATTTATTAAATTTTAACTGAGGAGGGATTTAAATGTTATACAATACTATTTCGAAGAATGAATGTTTTTTTAATGGTCTCTAATACTATGTGCGTACAGCTGGTAAATAGATTTGTCCCCAAGGTTTGGCGAAAAACATTGATAACATTGAGTGTTACCAATTTTCAGTCACTTTTCTGAGTACCACTGTTAATAAAAATGACTGGAAATGGCCTGACAACATTTGTCTGCGATGTCAGCTGTCACTAAACGTGCAGCATTGGGATAATAAAGAGCTGGCATACAAAAATTTGATTTTTTTAAAAGTTAATTTTCATTGTATAGAAAAATCGAATGGTGAAATAATAAAAGAATGACCCATATGAGTGTATAAAAACTGTTTATGTTCTGATCGCTGTGGATCAACTTTAGGGTACACTCAGCCTTCGTTAAGTGGGTATTCTGATCTTTAATAGGTTTGGAGGAAAAGTAGTAGTTGTATAGAGTGGTGGAGACTGATCACTACAACCGTAGATCAATAAACTCTACGTCCTTGTCAAGTACTGATCCTAAGATTTTTTATCTCCCAAAATAGCACTGTAAACTTATATAAATATAATTAACAAACAAACCTTTCTAAAAAAAAAATTTCTCTCACTCTGGAATGGAGGAGAAAAAATAAATTAAAAAAGTTTACATTAATTATTGTTACTATTGCTTCAACGAATGTATCGAAATTTATGAATAATATTGATAAGTAACTCATCTAAGTTGTCTTTAGATCATTTTAAAAAAATATCCAGCGACATCCATCTATTGACATTCTCTGAGGTCTCATTCCGTTATTATATGTCGTTTTCTTTCAGTAGGTAACAAGTTCCTAACAGATTTGTTCGTGTTCCCTGACAACATTAGAATTGTCTATGTCACTTGATAAAGCATTGGAAATCGAGTTTCGACATTTTAAGCGGAAAAACCAACTCAACTTATATCTTATTCTCCTATTGGAGACATGTTCATCTCACAAATGGGGAGGAAAATGAATATTTTACACTCCATTTTAACACTTAAAACAAATAATAAAAATGTTTAATTGGATTAGAAACCAAATTGCGTTTGTAACCTTTAATACCGAAACATATGATTTCCGTATTTAATTTTAATATAATTTTTGATGTAAGTTTATTATGACCTTCAAGTAAAGTATCCTTTTCGGCTCACCAATTTTAACAAAAATATAGTAAATACATTCAAATCGATATAAAAGTACTATTTACCAAATTTGAGATATTTTACATTATATTTTATTATAATTTTTGATGAAAGTCTAATATGATCTTCAAGTAAAGTACCACTTCCGGTAATCAAGCAGTGGCCAAAAAGGGAGGTTCAAAACTAGATTTTTCAGCAATCCTAAATACAAAATTTTAACTTTCTATGTCTTACCGTTTTTGAGTTATGCGAAATACGAACTACGTACGTACTTACAGACGCCACGACGAAACTAGTCAAAATGGATTCAGGGATGGTCAAAATGGATATTTCCGTTGAAATATGAAAACCGAAAATTTTCGCGATTACAATACTTCCTTTACTTCGTACAAGGAAGTAAAAATATTGTATTCATTTTCATTATTGTGCATCTGATGTTATTTTCTTGATATTGCCGAAAAATATTAAATATTTTAATAGATGAATAATCGCAATTTAAGTAACAAGGAGATAGATATCGGTGACGGGTGCTAGACAAATCCATTTACTGGATGGCTTGAGGTCAGAGCTTTTGTTGATCTTTAGCTGGACAAATATTTGGTCTTGGCTCCCTCCGTTATATTAAATCTAGCCTATGTAGCTCTATTCCTTGCCAGGGTTCCCTCAGTGAATCTCGTCTGCTTTGCACCTTCCTTCAGGAATAACCCCAAATTGTCAATGAATAAGGGAAATCTGGTGTAATGTTTCAGTAAAAGATGCAAAACCAATACAAATAGCTTTAATTAAATGATAATATTTTTTAAGAGTCAGCAGTATTCATAGACTGATCACATTTTTTTTTTTAATCTCAAACTTTCCTTTTAGAGCACCACGTTGTTTCTAATTCCAAAACCATTGTAATTCACATTACTAAAGACTTCCATAGAAGTTTCCAGATTAAGTATAATCTCCAACCTTAAATTTTGAATCCTTCTCTTTATGTTAGTGCCTGGTTACACTAAGCACCTCAATAAGCTTGCTACTGCATTATTTTATGGGCTCTGTGTTTGTTTTGGTTGGATGAGGTTTCGGCTCTTACATGCACTAGCTTTGAGTTTAAAATGGACAAAATAAGAAAACTTTCCTCTGGAAGTTCTTGGCTTTGCTGAATTATGGATAACTCCTGACCTTTACTTGCTGTGATATCTTTTTCTTCCTCCTTTCCTCTCCAGCCCGTATGTTCTGTTGATAAATTAAATTTCCAATAAATTATCGTCCTCGAATCTGAAATTTAAAAAAAAAAAATAGTTACAAATATAAAGTAAATTTTAATAATATATTTTAAAATTGGTAATAATTTTAAATGTCAATAATACGATGTGAAAATTCCCAATCTTCCTTATTATTGTTTTATTCGAAACTCATGCAATATCACACCAACGTTTCGGAGTTTTGTCCCACATTCAGAATTTACTATAGTTAAAAACATTAATACAATATATTTATATTAAAATGAATTATTACAATTATTTACATATACATTTTTTTAAACAATGTTACATAACGTTTATTTAACTCATTATTTTAATTTATCCATTTGCCTATCTACTCTTAATTTGTCAACAATAAACTCATGTGTGTATATATATATATATATATATATATATATATATATATATATATATATATATATATATATATATATATATATATATATAATTAAATAATTTATTTTAATATGTTTATACTGTTCTAATGTTTTTAACCATAGTAAATTATATTGTAGTAAATCCTGAATATGGAGCAAAACTCCGAAACGTTGGTGTGATATTGTAAGATTTCTGAATTAAAACAAGTCAATTTAGTATTTCGACAACAACATTAAAATCACAAAGAAAAGGTAAATTTATTCAGTTGACGATATCTCTAATACTTTATAAATACATCGTTCTTTCATTTTTTTTTAAATAAATGTTAAACCTCAGTATTTGAAGAAGCCATTGGTATCGAATATATCTCGTAAATATATTATCCATCTTTACAAAAAAACACGGAATGAATATTTATATCAGCGTCTACATAAGATGTTTGAGCACATCGGTGAAAGAGTTGTTAGATACTATTTTATTTTTACTTTTGGGGATGGAGAAATGTTTTAATGTCAAGGCACAATTAACAGTAAAACCAATAGTTCAGTGCTCAAAAAAAAAATAATCTAATGTGGACAACACATTTCAAGATCTGCCTTAATTCAGTATTAAGATGGGGTATAGGAAAACATCTCAGGATCCCATTAACAAATCTTATGAAATTTCTCATGATTGCTTCAATTCTGTCTCCAATTCCCACCGAGAGGCCACTGTACCTTGTACGCTTATTAAATTGTAAATCGGTGGCTCAAGAAGTCATCCTGAATTTGGTTAATAGGTTCTGAAGATCTCAAAAACGACACAGGGCGCACAGTGGTTGAAAGGCGCAAAAAATCCTTTTTTTTCAAGACCTTGGAAAATTATTTTTTTTATTATTATTAATGAATAGATTAGTTACCTAAAATATTTTACCAATTTAATCGGAAATATTTAAATTTTTACACCCGTAGCAAGCTTTTCAAATCCAATCATGGAAATATGGTTGATTTTCAAGACAAAATTTGTCGATATTATTATTATTTTTTTTTTTTACTTGGTGTGATTTTCCTTTGTAATCAACAATAGCTATACCATAGAATAAATTTAGTGAAAAAACATCAATTTTTTTTAAGCTAAAAATAATATCCCGAATAAGTACCTAAAAAATCCAATAAACGTTTTTTTGTTAATATATATCTTGTGAACGCAGTCTACGGCAGGTCTAAAATCTACATTTTTATTAAAACAATACACCTATTAAAATTTGAGAAAAGATCCAGCTGCGTCCGACTGCGTCTGTGTGCACAATATGATTTTGAAAATGGAATTACAATTGTTATTTGTTTATTGCTTCCTCAATGCCGAAGCTGTCAAATCCATTTCACTGGCATAATCCCTACTGCTGTTATTCCGATTTTGATGAAATTTTTAGTGATTGTGCATATTGATACCTTGATGGTTCCATATCAATTTTATCAAATTCCTTTCGCATACACATGCACAAATGTATTTTCCTTAACACACCTATATTTCAATAATGGTTTGTCCGATTTAGCTCCAAGTTGGAGGGAAGTTGGCGATTAAAGTAAAAGTGATCTCTTAGAATTTGGCCTAATACCATTTACTATTTTCGCTTGCGCATGCGCAAACGTATTTTCCTTAAAACGCCAATCAAAAATGGCTTGTCCGATTCAACCTAAAATTGGGGGAAAGTTATAGACTAGTGTAATAATAGTCCAGTATCAATGTTCCCCAATTCCATCTAATGATTTCGTTTACGCATGCGCAAATGTATTTTTTTTTGACACGTCTATTTTTTAAGAACGGTTTGGTCCGATTTGGCCCAAAGTTTGAGAAAAGGTTGACATTAGTGTACAACTGGTCCAGTATCAATTTCATCAAATTCGATCTATTTAAATAAATATATATAATATACATTTAATGTATAAATTAGTAAATCTTTCTATTATAGTTAAATTTATCATTTTGATCTTAATAATAATAAGTTTCTGAAAAAATAATTAATTAGTTGCTGAAATAATTAGTTGCTGAAAAAAAAAACTTTTTTAGCTTTCATTTATTTTGTGTTAAAAACTCGAAATTTCATCGTATTTAAAACCTGGATACGTTGGAGTTTATGGCATTTAATCCAAAATAAGCTGTCAACCCTTCATTTAACCGCAAAATCACAAATTAATTTTTATTTAGGTAGTTTATAAAGGTGAGAAATAATGTCAGTTTTTCTTTCCGGAAGAGTCATCTCCAAATTTCGCCTGCTACATTAGTGGTGAAAACTTTTGAAAGTATATTCTTAATCCAAATTTTATTAAGATTAAGATAGTATAAAAATTATTTATCTATGTCTCATAGATCGAACTTGATTAGGTTTTTTTTTGAAAAAAGTAGATTTTCAAACATTGAGGGGCATCGCGACGTCTATTGGCGTCGGCTAGTTCTGACGGTGCTCTGAGTCGTAATTCTGAATGTGGTAGACTTAGAATTTTTTTTTCTAAAACATTTATTTGACGTTTTTATTTCTTCAATTGATAGAAGACCATTTAAAAAATCTGGATGTGGCCGGCACATGGCCTTCCGCCAATTCAATAAAAAAAGCATTTTGGAATTTAAAGTAAAGGACCACTTCCAGTCACTGAAAATTATTCCCAATTATATAAAAGTCTCTAACACTAAATTTTAAAAGAATTCGATTAATTTTAGACATAATTTTTCACCAAATTCTATTTGGAGCGAAAAATAAAGTATAACTTCCGATTTGTAATTGCAAGCCGAAATCTAATACATTATTTGCAATGGCACAAAAGCCTCTAATACGAAATTTGAAAAGAATACGATTATATTTAAACATCTTTTTTTTACAAAAATATGTCTAGACCACTAAATAGATACCACTTCCAGTTCAATTATAAACAAAATATAATTAGCTCTTCCCATTAATGAAAGAAACATAAATACAAAATTTCTCACCATTTGATTAATTAGTATTTGAGCTTGAGAGTATACAACATCCACACATATAGACACAAACCCACATTCTATAAATGTTATAAACGATTAGTGCAGACCTTGAAACATGCTTATCCATGATAATCTATTTCTGATTTTTAGCACGATTCCTACTCCTCCCTTTGACGAAGAAGGGAGATAAAAAATCAAACAGTTTCAAGTAAATTACTACTTTCTGTTTTTCAATTTTAACCAAAATCTAGTATATTATTTATATTATTGTGAAAGTTTTATATACCAAATTTGAGATGTTTTGCATTATATTTTAATCTAACTTCTTATGAAAGCTTGTTATGATCTTTAAGAGAATTACCACTTCCAGTTTTTCAATTTTAACCAAAATCTAGTTTATTGTTTACATTGATATAAAAGTCTTATATACTGAATTTGAGGTATTTTGCATTATAGTTTAATACGATCTTTGATGAAAGATTATTATGATCTTCAAGTAAAGTACCACTTTCGGAAAGCCAATTTAAATATTATTTATATCAATATAAAAGTCTGATATACCAAATTTGAGACGTTTAACATTACATTTTAATATAATTTTTGATGATAGTTTATTATGACCTACAAATAAAGTATCACTTCCGGTTTTTCAATTTTAATCAAAATCTAGTATATTATTTATGCATATATAAATGTCTTTTATACAAATTTTAGATATTTTACATTATATTTTAATATAATTTTTGATGAATGTTTCAATGATCTTCAAGTAAAATACCACTTTCGGTTTGCCAATTCATACCAAAATCTATTACATTATTTAAATAAATATATAAATTATAAATACCAAATTTGAAAAGATTTGCATTATATTTTATAAGTTTGGATGAAAATCTATAATGATCTTTAAGTAAAGTACCACTTCCGGTGATCGCGCAGTGTCCAAAAAGAGAAGTTCTCAACTGGATTTTACAGGAATCCCAAATACAAAATTTCAACTTTCTACGGCTAACCGTTTTTGAGTTATGCGAAATATGAACGTAAATACAGACGTCACGACGAAACCAGTCAATGGATTCAGAGATGATCAACATTGATATTTTCGTTGAAATCTGAAGACCAAAAATTTTCGCTATTACAATTACTGCCAACAAAATTACTGCGTGCAAGGAAGTAATGAAGATTATTTCTTGAAAACAATATTTCTTCAGTGATATAAGAATTTTTCTTACGAATGACGTCTTTCGACAAGTTTCATTCATGTAAACCCATCATAAAAGAGTTCCATTTATAAATGCTAAAAGATCAATTAACAAAATTAAATTTCGAATATTTTAGATGATAATTACTTGGCAGAATTATGTTGTCATCATCGCATTCTTTCATTTTAAAATAATACCAGGCAGCCTAATATTGAGGCTGAGCTGTAGCGTCTTTGTGCCCTGAAAGGGAATATGTTATATAGCTCTTTCTAAGTCCGGTCAGTCACCCTCCCTGCCTAGAACATTACCCTTTGGGGTGGTAACTTGCTTGCATTCCGCTGTGTTTCTTTTTTGTCAACTATTCCATCAGCAGCGAGGTCCTAATACCTTGCTGACATCTGGACGAGTATGCCTAGAATTCTTCGGGTGGAAGGCATGCACATTGGGCTGCGAGGAATGCATACCAGAGTAAACCGTTCAAATAAGAGGAATTACCCTGTTATAGGTCTAGAGATGTCAGTTTCAGACAGCTCTGCAAGACTAAAGTCTCATTTTGAACAGTAAACAGACACAGAATCGATTTATGTATTTAATTTATTATCATTAAATAACGACGCTCAAGCATCTTTAGAATTCTGATTCGTCCTCTTTATAATTTATTCGATTAGGATTTTTTTCCCTAAATTATGTAAATAATATAATATCGAAAGGACTGTTCTGAAAATTTGCTATTCCTTCACTACATTCATCCACGAATTTCCATTGAGCGGGAGAAAAACGTTGGAAACTGTCAATATCGAGTGATTGTTCATCATTAATTTACAAAGACTAGTCAGAGTAGAACAAAGGTCTCCTTTTTCTACTGATTCTGTGTTTAATTGTTACTTCATTGCCAAATATCCGTAGTGATTAATAATGCTAAATATCTACATCCAGACTCTGTGCAAAAGATAAATAAACAAAATTATATTATTAAATAATAAAAATGATCTTTAATATAACATAACATAACAAAATTTGAGACCAAAAGTTTACAATTAGCATTTTTTTTTTATTAGCTCAGAGAGTGTCAGGACCAATTCAGCACACCTCCCTCCCCCCTCCCCCGTTGTGCCGGGGTGAGATGTACGGGTTATTGTTTCTTACTCTCAACTGGTTCAAACTTACAACCAAGCTCATCCTTTTCAGGCAAATAAAATGAAAAATTACTATAAATTTCGTAGATAGGTAAGTGAAAGTAATCTTTATTTTGGGACACATTGTCTCATAAGAATAACATGAATGCGCAGATTATGTTCCATTTATTTGGCTGAATTAATTGCGAATCAATAATATCAGTAAATTATAAAATAAAAAAAATTGACCTTTATTTTGGATCAAAGCAGAATTCCTCTAAAGCAGAACTCGGGCTTTTGAACAATAGCTGCGGCACTGTTATATTAAGCCAATACATCTGTCGATACTGAAGATTCAGTATCAAATCAATTTTCAATTTTTTTATAATTTAACATTTATTGTTCAGTAATGGTTAATTAATTAGCTTTGAAAAATCATGGCTGGCTTTTTTAAAAAAATAATAAAAATTATTAAATAATGCGGTCGGAATTAGATGGTAAAAGAGATTCGATTCTACTACTGTGTCGGGTGCGTAATAGTTAATAATTAACATTAACAATAAGTTTTAAGAATTTACAAAGTCATACCACTAATTAAGTCTGAAGTGTTTTATTAAGTCTAACCTAGTAGCATGCGATCGGCACAGATCTGTAGTGGCTTTATTCATAATTTTTGTTCAATATGAATAAATAAATAGTTGAAAAGCTATATTGAAAGAAATTTTTGGTATTACCTAAATTAAAAAATTTTAAACCTTTTTTTTTGGTTAAAAATGAATAGATCTAAAATTCATTTAATTAATTAATCACCACCAAAAGAATTGGGGACCATTAGTATTTTAATCTTCGAAGAGGATTATATAGGCGACTGGAGATGGTGATTGATTAGAATCAGGATGGGTAAAAAGTCTCATTTTCAAATTTAAAAAAAAAAATGGTACGGTGCGCATCCCAAAACTTTCCCTGACCATCCTATATTATTAATGTTTTAAACATAATTTTAAAGAGTTCAAATAAACTCTACTTGAAATAAACTCAGTAGCATGCACTTCTACTCGTCTTCTCTCACAAAAATACAATAAAATAGTTTTTAAAACAATTTTAGTACGGCAATTCTATATGCTATATAGTTTTGGTTTGTAAAGCTGAAAATATATTGATGATATAAAGTACATCTGGTTAATCGATTTTTACGAAAAAGTTGCTGTAACACCACAGTCTACCTACCTTAAATACGTAATTTCATTTTCGTACAACTTTTCAATTTGAGCTAGGCTGTTCACATACTCACAGACGGACACCCGGAAACAGACATTCAAACACGGACATATTTTGCGAGATTTGGTTATTTGGACTCAGGGGATCTTAAAACGTGTATTTCCGTTGAAAACTCGAATTCGAAACATTTCACGGTCACAATACTTTTCCATTTATAGGTAAAGGAAAGTAAAAATACATATTTATAATAGATGCTATAAATCATTGAAATAGAGATATATGTCAATTTCACATTTGATTTTCGATTTTTAATTATATTTTCAATTTATTATTTTCTTAAACACTTTTACTGTAATATATATTGTTTTGTTTCTTCAATAAACTTCTGTAAATCAGTTTGTATTTTGTTATGAAGATGATTACTATTATCATAGACTGGTAGTGATATGCCCCGTTATCTGAAAAGTGGAAGTAGAACGCAGTGACATAAAGTCTAGGAACCACTATTCTAAGTGATTCACTTAACTTAGCTATCACTCTTTTTTCCCAAATCACTGATCACTAACTGATTTAAAAGAGCATAGTCACCTTGTTAACGGTTTCGGTTCAACTGTTCGCTCTCACGCATTCAAATAACGACAAAATCTTATGAATGCCTAAGCAGTGCCGGGTATAAACCCTATTGATTCAGGTTTCCCCAAATAATTCAAACAACTGAAGACCTGCCACGTACTGTTAGGAGACAATTTGGAATAGGAAGACAAACAACAGCAGATAAAGGACAAATCGACAAAACATTGGAGAATCTTTAATCCTCTTACTGGGAACGGTATGGGCAGGACAAATCCTGATTCTATGGTTTGACAACCGCGAAGCATCGAAAGGTCATTGCTCCTTATATAGCATATTTCTTTATAAATTTTCAGATAATTTTATGGTTTTATTAATTATATTATAGTTAACAATTTCTTTTCTTAATGTCTAGTTTTTTATTTAAATTTTCCTACTGATTTTAAAATCTCATTTACGTAAAATACTAAAAATCACTTTACTTTTCACCTCATTGTATCATGAAAAAGTTTCATTGTATCATGAAAAAGGTCATTGCACCATAACATGTAAATATAGTCTTGTGGCAATTTGTAAATAGTAATTAATAAAAATGTTCTATTATAAACAAAAATAACTATTATTAATATATTATAGTAAACATATAATTAGGTAATAAAGTCCTTATATTTTTCGAAACTCGCTAATAAAAAGGCATTGGTCTCATGTAATGAACCCAAAGTTCTTTAAAAGTAATAATAATGTCCAAATTCTTCTGGATTTGTACAAAATTCTGCAATAAGACGCTAAAATTGAAGCTGAAGTAATAACATTAATAGTAACATTTGACATTTTTAATTTAATTGGAAAAATCAAATTTAAATCTGTAATGGTATGTGAAACACAAACGGTAAGGCTGGGTCAATCTGACCCGAAGATAATCAATTTTCATTTTTGTTCTATCTAGTCGACTTTTGCGAGAATAAAACTCAAAAATATATTCTACAACATTTATTACTAAATTAATTATAGTTTTTAGAATAAAAATTAAAAAGTGGAGAAATATAAATTGCAATAAAACAAAAAATAGGTAAACAAGTCTCACATCTTTAATTTTTTTCTTCTTGTGGCGATTCTTTAGGAAATAATTCTTGTAGTTTCGATAGCTTTATTATGGTGGTCCGAAGCTCCCTTAGAACGAATTGGAAGTCGGAGTCCGTGAATGTTTCGACTTTAAATTTTGATCTGCTTCAATATTTTCACAAATTTAAATTTAAGTCGATACCTGGTGGATATTTAGCTTCGATTATTCCTTCTTTTTGCACCAAATACGTACAATTAATTCACATGTACATTGTGATTTTGAAATATATAAAAACAAATAAGCATTTAACTTGTGGCGGAAATCCTAAAAGGGTGTATGCACTTTATTAATACATTTGGCTCGGGTCAGTTTTTTACTAAATCGGTTTCTGAGGCCCAAAAACACTCATTCTAAAAGTTAAGAGTAAAATACTAATTCTTAAATACTTATTCTTGTAAATATTCTTTACAATCAAAGTTTTAATTTATTAATTTTTAATTTTACAAAAAAATTATCTAGAAAGATAATTATTTATAAGATAATTATTATAAGATAATTATCTATATATATATATATATATATAGAGAGAGAGAGAGAGAGTATATATATTTATATTAAATTGAGACATTTAATAAATTAAGACATTAAACCTCAAATAATAATATAAAAGCGTGAGCAACAGAGCGCCGTCACCAAGGTGGTATTTTCACTAAAATACAGCATTGAAAATGTCGAAAAGGTGAGAAAAAAGTTTAGATCCCCAAAAGGCACTTCTCTAACACCAACATACAAATTTTCAAACCTCCTTAATTCGGAAGGGCAGTAGAGATGCACAGAACTTAAAAAAACGCTAAAAAAAAATAGGTAAACATACCGAATTATTTATTGAAATTCACACCCAACTTCTATGGTATTGTGCTGCCTAGAAAATAACCATACATGCCAAATTTTAGGTGGAAGTGCCCAAGTAGCGGTAAATATATGCTTCGTATATCAAAGATCCTCAAAGCCATGGGGGTTTTCCTGAGATCATGGGGATCATGTTATGGGATTATTAAACGGATATAAAATCCACATCTCCCCCCGATGAATTTCGATAGAGTGCAGAAGTCTATTATTTCGGGAAAATACGACACATGGTTGTTAATTGTATAGCTGACTAGTGAATACAAAAATAAAGGTACAAAACTATTTGATGATACCTACGCTTTCCGTAAAATAAGGCGTGTAGTTGCTTATAATCGCAGAATTATGGAGATGCGTTCATCATAATTTATATTCGGCAGTAGTGCTTTACATACTTAATATGAACCCAAAATGATTCTGATGGGAATAATGAAGAATGACATGAAGGAGTTAAAAATCTTTTAAGTTTATTAGATTGTCCACGATAAAAGTTCAAAAAATTAAGTTATTAATTATTTATATTTTATATAGCTATAAAAATAATAAGAACTAAAGTTATTGATCTGCTAAATAGCCATAAATGAAAGACACCCGAGACTGAAAGCTTTTCCAAAAGGAGGATTTAGGATGAGTTCATCGGTTAGCCGAAAAAGGGTAGCATGCTAAGTCTCCATCCCATTTATCTGGCCCTGAAGGAAGCTTCAGGGCTTAAGTTTTCATCGGGTATCATGTATAGTCTTTAAGGGGATCCATCTTCGGTTAAGTTTATGTTTTATGGTATGGTAAGCACATATGAATGATGGAAATGAAAATATCAGTGCAAATTTGGTTCAAAATAGGTAATAAGCCTGTTGGAGCTTTAAATGAAATAAACAACAACTTAGAGTGTGTAAAATAAAAATTTATTTCTTACTATCTCATTTCACTTACTCGGTCACCCAAGGCAGAGGTCTTCTTCTTGTTCTTCTAACGTAGTATTTTATATTTTTTTATTTTCTGTATCAAGCACACATAATAAAAAGTATCCGAAATAAAATATTGTAAATATAAAAGTAACAAAATTAATTTTAACAAATGAAGAAATTATGAAATTTAACTGAAAAGATAATCAATTTAAAACACTACGTATTTTCCATTTTTAGTGGTATTTTCCCCGAAAAAAATATACTATTGCAGTGGGTCGAAAGACGGCGGTGAGGGGCATGACTGCGTTTTCTATCCGTTTCATAACCCCTAGAGCCCGAATATGGAAGTTTTGGAGGTGTCTGATATACATATATATTTTTTTCCCGCTACGTTTGCGGCTCCCTTTGGGTAAAATGAGTTGAAATTCGGTATGTAGGATTTTCTTCCATGCAGAACGATACCATTAAAGAATGGGTGAATTCCAGTCAAAATTTCCGTATGTTTACCTGAAATTTCGGCGTTAGAGTTTTGCGCATCTCTACAGCTCCACCATATTAGTTTATAGGGCTGAAAATTTGTATGTGAATTGGGTTGGTGTTAAAAAAGTATCTTTTGGGATCTCAATTTGGTTCTCCCACCCTCTCGGGTTTGTCGATTTTTTAAAACATTTGCGCACCTTTAAAACTCCTCCAAATTGAGTAAGGAAATTGAATGCCCCTGTTGCATTTGAAAGGAAATTAAATTACCTATAAAACAAAAGACGTTACATCGAGATTGGACCATTATTAGCAAAGATATTTCTACTGTTTCAATGCCTTTTTAGTCGTATTTTCTCCGAAAAAAATATTACAAATAATATTTATTAGTCCATTGCATTTAGGTTTGTACCTAGAAACGCAGTTATAATGGATGGACTTCCAAACTTCTTTTTTTATTGAGTTTCTAAGATCGAGAAGTAAAACGTTTGCGCGTTAAAAAATTTCACTTTTTATTTTAGTTTTATTTATTTATTTCTTCAAACTTAAAAAATGATTCAATGTATACCTTGACTATATAACAGGTACAGTAAATGTCTTTGAAAAATAGATATTGAACTATTTCAATAATAAGAAGAGTATTTTATTCAAGAAAAAGCCTAAAATTGTCGGCCCTTTTTATTCTGTGCTGAAAATATATTAAAAACTACCAATCGCCTGAAAAACATTGTGGGTACTTTTTTGAAAGTAAATTTGCAAAATTTTACCCCTAATTAGAGCTCTTTACCTTTACTATTATAGTTCCTGAGATAATACTTTTTCCAAAAAACGAGAAATCACCATTTGGAATCTTATTTTGACAAATATCAGGAAAGCTGTTCTTCCTGCGAAGATAATAATTATGGACAACTTTATTGAGGATTTAACTAGCTCCAATTTGGTTGTTAGCTCCAAAAAAAAAAAAAATAGGCATGTTTATGCCTAATGGTTCCTTAGATATTTATTTTTTCTTAAGAACATTATTTCAGTTCACATTGCCAAAATCGTGTACAAAGTGTTTTTTGAAAAACTTTATCTCTGGAAACTTTTGATGTATAGATAGATGTCTATTACCATTCAAATTGGAGCTGATTAAATGCACCATTAAATAATTTATAATGATTTTCTTCGTGGGAAGGACAGTTTCTATGATATTTTACAATACATATTTAAAAAATGGCGAATTCTCGTTTTTTGAAAAAACGTTGCGTTTTTCGAAAAACTTTATCTCGGGGTGCTAATAAACGTAAAGAGCTCTTAGCATCAAATTTTAGAAAATCTACTTTAAGCAAGGTATTCACAATCTTTTCCGCGCTGTTGGTAGTTTTTAAGATATTGAGCACGGAATGAAAAAGGAACGATTTTTTTTTTTTTTTTTTCTTGAATAAAGTGATCTTCCGATTATTGAAATAGTTATATTAGAAATATTATTATTATTAGAAATATCTACATTTCTAGGACTGTACCTGATGTATAGGCAAGGTATAAGTAAAATGATTTTTTTAGGTTTGAAAAAAAAAATAAATATAAAAAAAACAGAAACATTTAATGGGTTCATTTTTTACTTCTTTATCTAAAAAAACAAGAACTTTTGAAATCCATCCATTGTAATTGGGTTTCTTCATTTTAAAATTTGTATACCTTAATTATAATTATTTGACCTTATTTATTATAATTTGTTTATAATAATTTATAAATACCTTAATTATAATAATTTGTATACCACTGGACTATATACTCATTAGAGAAGTTAACAATAAAACATCATTGTTCCAAAGTTTATTTTATTTCTCTCTTCATTTTTAATGAAGTATTAAAATTCATTAAAAAATGAAGGGATAATAAAATTGAAGATAAAATAATCATGGCGAATTGTTAATTATTATTTCAGAATTTCGCAGTTCTCAGTCTTTGCTGGGAATATTAAACCTACCCGGAACAATTATTATTATTATTAAATTATTTCTTAGAATGATATTTGACTGAAATAAATTACCGATGTCGTCAGTTCAGCTGTTAATTATTTAATTACTATTAAATTATTATTAATTATTAAATTATATAATTATTATTTCGTTAGTCCAACGCCACTCTTTTTCACTTATGTTTTTTCCCATTGGTCTGTTTTTTTTTTTTTTTTTTTTTTTTTACTAAGTATGACTTTTCCTAATATCAAGGATTACGCCAATGGATATCTGAGGCCCGAAACCCCTAATTCTTTAAGTTAACCACAATCCTTCCGTGTTGGTTTGAGATCAATGGCCAAAAAATTTATCATTTTGCAGAAGACGGACATAAATTGCTCGTATTAGCGTACCAAGTTATAGGATTTCAACCCCAAAAAAAATTTTTTTTTTAATGAGTCGTTTTGCCTAGGGAGTTTTAATTAAGTAAAAAAAAAAAAAAAAAGTTAAGATGGACTTCGAATTATGTCGCCATCATTCAGTGGATATCCCTTTGACTGCTTCTATTCTCGACCCCAGTATATTTTTTTCGAAACTCTTTACTCTTTTTCATGAATGTGAAATAACTGCAATATGATAAAAATTGACCTGAAGTTTAAAGCTCAAATTTTAAAAATTTCCGTTTTCAAATAATTTTTTTCTATTAGGAGTACTAAGAGCAACTTATCTTTTTGTGTGGTTGGTAGATCCCTAACAGTAGGTCAACTGGAATAAATATAAATCCTACTAAATCTAAGAAAGTTTTAACTGAACCGTGGAATAATTTCTTCTCTTATTAATATTTTTCTAGCAAAAAAATATTCTTCCAAAATAATATATGTACTTAATTTTGAATCAGGTTAAAGATGGTATAATGGACTAGATAAAATTAGATTTATTATTGTTATCTGAATTCTTATAGCACTGGCTTCTTTTTCTGTTTATATGACTTACCTTCAGGACCTCGGACATTATATAAAATACCAGAAAGTATTAAAGTTGGATGCCAATGAATTATGTTTTAAGAATATATTTAAGTGAAAATATTATTCCATGGTCCAGTTATACTTGCTTGCACTACTCAGACGATATGTTAGATTACCGTTTTTTTCTCCCATTTTCGAACAGTTATCAAACTAACCAAGCAAATAAACAAGTAATATTTTTATGTACTACAAACCTCTTTTAGAACACTAAGACTTTTAATTAGAGATAGATAAATTATTTGCCACTTTTATAATTTTGTTTTATTGAAAACTAGTTTCGAATGTTATGCATTCATCTTCAGTTCAAGATTTAAATGGATTATAGTGTAACATTCGAAACTAGTTTTCAATAAAACAAAATTATAGAAGTAGCAAATAATTTATCTATCCCTAATTACATTATCCCTTCTATACCATCATGCGGATGTCAACTGACTAATACATTTGTAAATTTCATGTCCAGTCCCATCGGAGATATTAAAGCTTAAATTTTGAATTTAAAAAATCATAAAAATCCAGTGATAAGTTTGGTAGAATTCATATTTATTCTGGTTGAACTAACCGCTAAACAACAAAGTAAGTTGTTCATAGGTCTCCTCATAGAAAAAATGGTTTAAAATGGATTTTTTTTTTAATTTGAGCGTTAAACTTCAGGTCAAATTGTGTCATACGAGTAGGAATGTACTAAGAGTATGTTGTTTTTAGCTTAAAGCATTACCTTTAAAATGGTGTTAGTTTGCTATTTATGTCATATAGCTTTTGAACTACCGACGAAACCGTAAATGCTTGTTATACACATAGGATGAAGCGATGTCATTATACACTAAGAATCTTCTAAAGTCTCTTTATGCCTGACATAGTTAGCGTGTAGATATAATAAGCGGACGATGACAGAATGCCTTCAAAGATGTTAATTAATGCTTGCTATACTTGACTTAAGACGCTGTGCTCAGCTCTTTGCGCTCAAATTTCTTTTAATTATATTTGAAAGTTTTGATCATAATTACAATTCAAGTGATACATTATATCATTGTTGTTAGAATTTAGATTCAAGGTTGTCTTTAATTTTTTTATTGATCGGATTAGTAATAGTATAACTAACCAACTATAATTAGTACTAATTAGGCCTAACTGGCCTAACTCCTTAACCAAATCTTTAACAGTGCAAAGTTACTATGGTTATTAAAAACTTATTCACTGATGCAGGCTATTGATAAGTTGGTACTAATCTCCGAGATCATTTATAAAATTTTACGACTTTTATTATGGATTGCCTGGTTAATAATATATTTTTTAAGTTCATTTTGCCATTAAAATAATATCTATTCACCTCTTCTGATTCTTCATAAATTAAAAATTAATTAATTTAACATCATATGACTGAATTTCGTGTCCATATCTCAGCATTGTAAAGAGCTCTATTGGTATCGGAAGAGACCGAAGCTATCTGAGCATATCTCACAATCAGAAATACAACTCGAGCTAACAGACAGTGCACAATGGATTATTGATTATTACTGCCTGTTCTATATTCAGCACTAGCTTATGTTGCAGTAGGGCTATTGTATGACCGGACGAAGATATCATCATATTTTCCAGTATCATTTCCCACAGTTTTATATCTATATCCTCTGGAAAATTTATAAACTTCTTCTTGACATATCTGACAAAAATATAACTTATGTTACTCTCTCAACTGCTTACTTGTTAACTCCAATGATCATTCATATTAAGAGACCTTCTTTTTATCTTTAAAAAGATTTACATGAATCTTTCCGAATTTTTTATTAATAAAAGCTTAATATATATTTTTTATGAATCATAAAAACTGTTAATTTTCCTATTAAAATATTACTACTGATAACACAGATCTTCGGCGCTTCAGCAGGTCCGGCGAAAGCCGAGCAGATGCAATTAGACAGTTTCACAGACGCAATATTCCTTTGGAATATGAAGAAATCGGTAAATAGTCATGAAAGGAGAGAGAGGTGGTGTCACTCCCCCAATAATATTAAAACACAGAAGGATGAGAAATTTGAGATTAGAAAATCTTCCTCAAATTGGGAAAATTGTAGTAAAATTTATTACTCAAAGAATTACTAAAATTCATAACTAATAACTATACTTTTTAAGTTAAAAAATTGGGATTTTAAAGATAATATGTTATTTTTGAATGCCAATGTAACAAGATAACCGCAACAGGTAAGTGATAAGTTCAATTCCAAGATTTGGAGAAATTAAAATATTCTATAGTATAGTTGGAAAAATTAAAATATTTCATAAAAAAATTGGGGAAACTAAAACATTTAATATAGATAATTTTAATTTTTTATTTTGTATCCGTCTTCAATAAATTGTTGTAACAATGTTCGTGCGGACGAGCAGTGAAGATAGAAGGTTCTTTCCATAGTGATAAGCAGCTCTCAAACAAGAACTACAAGAATTTAGGAAAACTTCGGTAGAAAATATATATTTCAAGCATTGTGCTAATGGCATCAGTTATGTAAGAAATCAACCAGGCCATACAAAAATCGTTACACAATTTAATAAACAGTAATTATTCATAAAAAAAAAAAGAAGTATTCGTTACTTAACATTTATTTATCAGATAACAAAAATATTTAAAACGCATTAAAAGAAATAATCTCATTCTGGATATGAGAAGCCTCAAAAAATCTTTGACTGATGGATCTAAAAAATAAACAACTCTAATAGGTATTCGTCACTTCTCCAGGAGAAACTCAAATTGAGGACCTCAAGGTAGTCCATGCAATTAACAAGCTACTGTTAACTGTTGTAGATTTCCAGGGCCTTGGATAACTAGAATTTTGCCAGACCAAAAATCACTGTGGCAAATGATTTGTGTCGTTGCATAGGACCACATGAAATAGGCCAATGTCCAAGACAAGAAAGTCCTAAAAGCAACAAATGATATTGCTTCATATAAATTATGTGAGAAAAGGATGGAGATTGACTCGAAGATAAAACTCAAAAGAACACATCCAGAACCTGATGCGCCAAGAGAACTGTCAAGTCCCAAAGAATGTTCATTACCATCACGAAACTTAAGCAAACGTATAAGCTGACGAAAGATAGAGAATGCTAATGACCTATTGTTGGGGTACGAACTGTAATAGCTCTTGATGCCTCAAATTGACAAAAAGAAATCAATACTTCATTGCAAAATTGGAGAGGTTATTCTTGCTCTGGTCCAATTCGCTTTTGCTATTATCACAGACTCAAAATAGAATCATCACAATCCGGTTTTCAGTGGCTACTGAACTGCCTAGGAAAATTCCAGGTATGCCTACGATGGGCTCCTCAATTTCCATATTGTTGCATCGAAAAGATTGCCTTCACCCGTAGATATCAGCTGCCGGAGAATTAATGCAGTTACAGTGCAAGTTGAATTGCAACAACCTAGTTGAATTACGGCGCCCGAACGACTCTGCTATGGTTCGGAAATTTCCTTCCAGAACCCATTAAACAGCGTAACCACTGGATTATCGGAGACTTATATACCTGACATACTCTTTTGCATAATGCGAGGAGTAATAAAATGTGTCAGTGCATTGCTAAAACCTCATTCACCCAAATACCATCGTTTTAGCCCTGATTCCCCTATAGTAGTTTTTACCAACCCCTCACGGCTCCCTAAAGATTGCCGCATCGTACTAACCTGCGGGGGAATGTCAAGATTCATTCCTCTGGACTGCCGAGAAATAAATATTAACTGCACCAGGTGGGAATTGAGCCCATCCCCATTCCGTGTGGTCCCAACGAGCTCGGCCATCGCGGCCTCTATTTTTATTAACTGCTTTTTTATACTGTGATAAAATTATTTTCTTATTTTAAATATTTAAGCAGTATATACTTTAATTTTTCAATGTTTATTTCATTTTTATTTTCAGGGATCGTTTCATTTTATATTTAATTTCAGAATTTTTTTATTAATTTATCATTTATTTTTTTAAAAAATTTTGTTTGTTTTCATAAAGAAGCTTTTTATTCTGCATATCCGTGTTATTTTAAAGACTAGAAACGAAGTAAATTTAATAAATTGCATTCTCAATACATTTCTTTTTCTGCGAAACCTAATTCCAAACCACACTTTTCAATAAATCTGCTTAAGAAAACCTGCTTGCAATTTAGTTTAGCCAAACTGTATTTCTTAATTATCTTGAATAGTTTCTGAGTCGTTTCCTATTCAACAATAAACGTGGCACATAAAAAAACACAAAACCTTCTTTTCCTTCTTTTCTGAGTGGGATCAGACCATGGTCCATTTGAACTTTTTTGTTGCTTTTGAGATACAGAATTCGTCCTTAAAGTTTCCTGGTTTTTATCAGATAAACACTGTACAGTGCAGTTATTGAGAAAGTAAAGTAAGTCATTCATTATTCCCCCAAATCTAGGTTTCTAAAAATAACATTGTAATGTACAGAAATTTTCAATAAATACCAAATAAATAAAAAAAAATGTTAATAACAATTTAATTTAAAATTATCATATATAATAACTAAAATAATCAGCGATAACTACTGCATATTTCTTGGATAGAGCAGAACAAATTGACTCCATCCAAGAATTTATAACGAGTTACCGCAGACAAGTCAGGTTAAACTTGAAGTTTGTGGTTGCTGCCAGTTAAATTAATGCACTTAATCAGATTTCCAACTTATAACTGGTTATAACTTACTCAACCTATCTACATATCTATAGCCGTATATAAACTTCAGAAATCTTCATAATGCCCTATGTCTCCTGTTATTTTAGAATATGGTATAGCTAGGTCTTATTCAAAATAAAATGTTTTATTCTATTGACAGAAAACAAATTTCACTATAATTAGAACAACTTCATTAATTTGTGATGTTTGTTAATTATTTTGTGATTATTTTTTATCAGTCGCTATATTTTTCTTTTTTTATATTTATGTAATTTGACGTGTTAATATTGTTATTACGTAATTTATAACAGGTGCTTCAGTATTTTTGTCCAAATGTCAAACATTCTGTGTGGCCCAGTTTTATCTGGTACTCTGGCATACACTATATTTGATATTTTTTTTTAAAGTCCTTTTCGTCTCGAGTCCTTTTGGTGCTATGAGTTATTCGGTTGCCTTATCAATCATGTTTTTTTTTTTTTATTGCGTATGAGTCGTTTTTTGGAAATAATGCATTGAAAAGATGCGTGGTATATCGCAATTAGTCGCAATATATCGCAAGTTAGATCTTGAATTAAGCCACAGAGTTCTAATTAACTCATCTTTTTTTTTCTTTTAATATTTAAGCATTCTATACGATCTTTGATTCATAAGCTCATTTACGTTACAATAAATATAGACTAATTTTTGTATTATTTTCGAAATTGTTTTGTACAGAAGTTAATACGAAAGCATGCAATTTTCTGTCATGAGAGCTTCAAAGTTTATCGCTCTCATGTATATCAAATCATAAATCAACGTTGGGCAAAGTTTGTCTGTTTGTCAGTTAATACTCATTGAAAATCAACTTCTGTTTCATCTTATCAGCTTTGCTTTAATTATAATTTCTTCATGATATTGTATGTGTTGTATAATTATTCTTGTCTTATGGGATTGATTGGTATGCTGTGTTATGTATCAATCCATTGTATTTGGGCAGCATTGCTTCATGAATTTTGTTTGTATTTTTATCAAACTAACTAAATCGTAATAACTAAATTATTGTTTTACCTTTATTAATTACTGTGCATTAGTTACATTCATTATATTTTTCTGTTTTAAGCTATTGCTTAAAATTTTGTTATTTGTAAGAGATTAAACAAAGAAAATTAAATCATATAATAATTGCGTCTTTCTATGCCGGTAAAAAAATAACCTAAAAAAAATTAAAAATTCCAATAGTTTATGAACTCAAAAACTTCAATGTAATTTAATCGCTAACATTAAGACACTCTGGCTGAAGCTTTCCAAAGACATCAATTCGGTCTGCGGAACAAAGTCAAAAGTATCATCTAACTTAGTTATTAATCGGGCTGATAGCAAGCTTAAGTTGCTAAGTTACTAACACGGGTCCTAACTTGGAGACAGTGACAAGTGTATGTTGTTAACTCTATTCATACTTTGATCGTTCATGACTGGGTCTTGTTTGTACAGCTCGCAGGCTTTTCAATCATTTCAAGGTCAGTGTAAACTTGGCCAGCTATGTTGAAATTTAGTAATTTTACTATTTATTTTCGTTTTATTCATTTGTTAGCACTGCAGGAGCATGTTTCAATCGGCTCTGTCATTTTGGAGCCATTGGTTGACTCAAAATTGTCAATGTCTTCAATTCACTGAATAAAACGTCTTGCTTTATCCTCCTATCTTTAGGCTTATCATGAGACAGATTCTTGGGCAGTTCCTCTATATCAATGACCTTCATATTCCATAAAGACAGTATTGCATGCACAGTATCGAAGATCATCGGATGAGGGCGCGGATGGATTTTTATCCGTTTCATAACCCTTAGAATATGATTATGATTATATGCATATGCAGTGGAGTCTTGATAATCCACGTTGGATAGGATGGGACCCTCATTGGATCAAAAAAACTCGGAGCGTCGGAATAATTTGTAATTCGGTGCGTATAAACATAATTTTAAAGGTTGTGTACATAAATGAATTTCAAACCTTATATGTAAAAATAATCATCCAGTTTCCTCTGCTCTTGCAAGGCTCCTATTTTGGTAGCTGCACGCATAATCTATTTCTTGAAAAACAGAACGTTTGCGTGCTGATTTCATCTTGTTGTTCCACGTACTCCAATGCTATTCCCAGTCGATGAAACCCTTCTGTGTGGCTGTTTGGTCGTATTTTCACTTCCATCCTCGTATTTCACTACTGACTCATTTCGATTTAGCAACCATTTTGTCAGAGAGCTCTCTGTTTCACTTTTTCAACATTATCGCCTTGTTCATAGCCGGAGTGTCCGATATCTAGTACAATAAACCTCGATATCTTCATCGTTAATATCACCTTCAAATTTTTTCGTTACCTTGTATTGCCTCCTCTTATCGTCCGCTACATTAGGGCAGATCCAGCCGTCCCGTTTTGACCAAATGAGCTGAAATTCGGAGTGTAGCTGGTTTTCTTGGACGTATAACTACACAAAAGTGGGAGTAAGTTTGTGGCGGACGCTGAGTGGTGGGAGCAGTCAGCGGCCGGGCAGTGGTGGGGAGCGCCGCCTCCCACTCCTGCCGGCCGGCTATAAATAGGCTTGCTCGCCTCACTATGCAGCATTCTCAGGGCTCTCCTGGGCCACTCCTGACCCAGGAGCGGCGCAGTGCCTTGACTGCTCTACCATCCGCGCCGCCCATCCTTCTCCTTCAGCCTACGGTCTTCTTGGTTGTAAGCTTCTAATAAAAATCTGTTATTTTCTTACCTTGACTACCTTTTCTTTTTTACCTCATCCTTTCACTGAAGGCAGTGCGGTCTTAATCGGCCAAGTCTTCAACCCGCCAGTGAGGCTCTGATAGGCTAAGGCGGGGGTTCCTATCTCGGAAACGGTGCGGTCCTAATCGGCCTAGTTTCCAACTTACCGGTGAGGCTTTAATCAGCTGAGGTAAGGTGCTCCTCTCCTAAACCGAGACAGTGAGGCTCTAATCAGCCGAGTCTCAAACACGGCCGTGAGGTGCTCATCCACCGAGCCGTGGGAGCTACCTTCGGGTTACTCACCTCCTCCCTGAGCGGATTGTACGAGCACGCATAGTACCTGGGCCCTTCTGGTTCTAGAGGGAATTAGCAAACGCAGACCCAGAGTACACTGGTGACCCCGACGTGATCAACCGTCACCCGACGTGATCTTTCACGACGTGATAACGCCGTCACCGCCTAGGGAAGCAACCCGCAAGACTCACCTGTATCACCGGCCTTGCATACTTAGGAAGCATCATGATGTCCGACCCTCCTCAACCACAGGACGAAGATATGGACGCCGCAATTACAAGGCAACCGTTGTAAGACAAACCCGCTCGACTGCAACCAGGGACTTTTCCGCCTCCACGGTCACACACTCCGCATACTGAGGTCTCCGCGTGTAGAGGTGCCATTAGTCGCCTGCCAGCTTTCTGGAACCGAACCCGCATCTATGGTTCGCGCAGTTCGACCGCGTCTTCAACTCATCCATAATCTCCTCGTCTATCATGAAGCGGTACTATCCGTCTTTCACATGGAGGTCCTTACACAGGAATCGAACATCATCATCATCATCAGCATCATTAGGAACCCCGGCAACACACTCTATGAGACCCTTGAGATCACCTGCTCAACAATTACGGCAACTCGGAGCGTAGGAGAATACAACAGCTTTTGGAAGGAGCAGAATAGGGCAATCAAAAACCCACACAACTCCTCATGCAACAGCAGATGCATGGAGTAACATCATCGGTGACACTATGGCTACGGAACCTTCCCCGCACGATGCAGGAAATTCTGGCAGCTACAAGACTGGTTGAATTATCAATCATCTTCGGCACAATGAAGATGACCCCAGTCACACCACTGACATCATTGCCGCCAACACCTGAACCTCCAATAGCTGCAGCGAACAAACAGTCGACACCTCGCGCACTCCAGCCTCCGCCAGAAAGACACTGGCCTGCCGTCAGCCTGATATCAACCAACCGTAGAGGATACATCCAAAAGAAGACCATAGTAATTGTATTGTATGTAAACAGAAAATTGTAATATACTCCGTATTGTTGGGGGGGAATGGTGTGGCGGACGCTGAGTGGTGGGAGCAGTCAGCGGCCGGGCAGTGGTGGGGAGCGCCGCCTCCCACTCCTGCCGGCCGGCTATAAATAGGCTTGCTCGCCTCACTATGCAGCAGCAGTCTAGTAGCAGCCGTTGAACAGTGAGCATCTCAGGATCTTCCTGTACACCGTTAGTTATTGCCACTTAAACTTTCTTACTTACTTAGATAGCGCCCTCAAGCTGTCACGGTCCACACGTATCCCGTGGATAATACCTTGACAGCTGCCCTATTGGGTAAGGGTAGCGTTGCTCTGGTAAGGCCCCGCCCCACTCATTCTCGTGAAGTGCACCACTGCAGAGATGGAGGTAGCAACTACATCGAGCGCAGCAGCAGCACCAGCCAGGTCGACCGCACGGAAGACCAAAAAGTCAGGAGAGGCGATGAAGACGAGGACGGACGACGGTGAATGGATTCGTGCCAAGAAGACATGCCGTGCAGTCAACCAGCCTGCCCATTTTTCTGTAAGTACAGAAAATACTTTCTCTATACTAAGCAACAGTGCCGGTAATAGTGTCGGTAGTGCTACAAAAGTGCGTCGGAAACCTCCCCCGATAGTGGTCAGCGGAGTCACCAGCACCGTGAAGGCGGTGGAGGACCTGCAGGCTGCGGGGTTCAAAGATTTTGAACTCCAGAAAACGAGGGACGGAATCCGTATTTTTCCGTCATCGATGGAACTGCATACAAAAATCACCGAGTTCCTCAGAGTTAAAAACAGCCCGTTCCATACATACTCTTCGTCGAACGGGCCGAAGACAAGAAAATTTGTCATTTATGATCTTGACATAGATCATAAAATAGAGAATATTCAGCAGGATCTAGGTCAACGGCTTCAAGGCACCCTAGATGTCAGAAGAATGAGGAAAAGTGATAAGGACGGGAGAAAGACCGATCTACCCCTCATCCTCGTCACAACGACAGCGGAGGTGAAGCTAGAGGATGTGGAGAAACTGTATTCCATCAACCGCATCAGGTTTAGCGTGAAACCATATGTCGGAAGAAGGGGCATTGTTCAATGCCACAGATGCCAACAATTTGGGCACACTAAGAACCACTGTGGTAGAACAGCGGTTTGTGTCCGATGTGCTGGCCCCCATCTCATCTCAGAATGTCCGAGAGCAACCGCTCCGGTCAAGTGTGCAAATTGTGGCGAGTCACATGTGGCTTCCTTTACCGGCTGTCAGGCCCGGAAGGCCCTCATGGACCGACTAGCCAAAGTTAAGGAAAGGGTAGGTTTAAGGACTAAGCCTGCCCCTACACCAGCACAGCCACCAATGAACGACCAGGCTCACCCCCCACCACGGCAGACCCAGCCCGAACAAGGACGGACAGGCGGACCAATGAGGGACCAGGCTCAACCCCCACCCCGACGGACCGAAAACCAAACCTACGCTGACAGAACTCGGCATGATGTTATTCCACCGTGGGTGGAAAATATCATGAAGAGCCTGGAAGCATTGACAAACACCACAAATAAACTCATTGAATTATTTGCGGCTGTTATTTCAAAATGAATAATACACTGACTATACTAAATTTCAATACTGACGGACTAATGCCTAAAATTACAGAACTATACGCCTTGATAGCACAGACCCAACCCACCGTAGTGATCCTCACAGACACCAGGGCAAACTTCCAGCGCATACGCTTGCCAGGCTACGATCTGACAGGAGACCAACCGATAGACCAAGCGGGGAGAGTCCTGATAGCCATCCGCCATGGAACCAGGTGGAGGGAACTTCCCTCACCAGTGGCTATCAGAGACCCAAAAATACATCATAAAACAATTCAGGTCCTCTTGGATAAGCCCACAATCATCACAGGGCTGTACAGGAGACCTAGGTCTTCCCCGGAGGAGTTCTCCCGACTTCTAAACGAGTGTGCAAAGAGAACAAACCATTGGGTAGTGGGTGACCTAAACGCTAAGCACACCGTTTGGAATAATAATTCAAGCAACACAGCGGGAAGAATAATTCTGAAGACGCCCTACACTGTAGTCCATCCGAACACCCACACTTTCAGGCATAGGGCGAACAACGGCAAATCTACAATTGATCTCCTGCTCACAAGACAGCCACACCGTTTTATCGACTGCGTTGCGCTGGATAGCATATCATCAGACCATAGACCTGTGCTTTACCTGATAGATGGTGAAATACCAGCTCCTTCACCGACGAAGTATAAATATGAAGAGGCAGACTGGGAGGCCTACAAAGCAAAGATCTACCACGAACTGTCTACAGTCCCTGCCCTCCGTACGACGAGTGAAGTAGACACCTATCTGGAGTTCTTCACAGCGACTATCAGAAGAGCCGCCGATGAGGCTATACCGAAGTTCAGGCCACTTCCGCCAGCTATGCGTCCCCCGCCAGATCACATTCTGACACTTATTGCCCTGCGTAATAAGTGGAAGAATAAATGGTACAGGACCAGAGATCAGGAAGTGAAGTCGGTGGTAAATTCCCTTACCACCCAGATCCGTAATCTCATGAGACAATGGCGGACTGCACAGTGGCACGAGAAGCTACGAGCGACCCACGGCGACCACAGAAAATTCTGGAAGTTACTGAAGACGAGCACCAGGAAGAGAAGCTCTACAATACTTCATGACGGTGATAAACTATTAACAGCAGAGGAGCAGGCTACTAAGTTTGCGGATCACTATGGTGGGATAATATCCAGACGGACTCTGCCCACGGCAGAGATACCGGTAGAAGAAAATGGCGACAATTATATGTTTGTCTCCCCGAAGCAGGTAAAGGCCATTCTCCGTCGTTCGAGGGGGAATAAAGCCCCAGGCCACGACGGGATACAGACTATATTGTTAAAACAACTACCCAGAAGAGGTATAGCTCACCTGACAAACCTCTACAACTCCTGCCTCAGACTGAGATACTTCCCTGAGGCATGGAAACGAGCCATCCTCTTTCCGCTATTGAAACCCGCGAAGAACGGATTCCAGCCAGCCGACTATAGACCAATCAGCTTGCTTCCGCACATGGGCAAGGTTTTTGAGAAAATTATTCTTAATTATCTCAAAACCTACTGCTCGGAGATAGCCCTTATCCCACCGGAGCAGACCGGCTTTCAGGCCGGACTCTGCCCGGATCACCATCTGGCGAAGCTACAGGCGGAAGTAAGTCAGAACACTATCAAGAATGAGGTTACCGCAATGATCTCCATAGACTGCACGGAGGCGTTCGACTCAGTGTCCCATAGCCTTCTATGTAAGACACTGCTGGACAACGAGTTTCCGGAACAGCTTTATACTCTCTTGCGGTCGTTTCTTCTTCAACGATCAATAAAGGTACGAGTCGGTGAAGCAGTATCTGAAGACATCGCACTCACATGTGGAGTACCCCAAGGCTCCGTGCTATCACCAGTACTGTTCTCAGTGTACACAGCTGAAACTGTTGGAGCAAAGTATAAAAGAGCTACTGTAGCGGCTTACGCCGATGACATCGCTATCTATAGTAGTTCAATGAATGCAGAGAGAGCTCTACGGCAGGCGGAGAATGTCTGTGAGGAAATAACAACGAAGCTGGAAAGACTAAATATCACAGTTAATCCCACAAAAACCGACTGTGTTATTTTCTCTTTTCAGACGAATAAGCGACCTCTACCTAAGGTCTATAAGGTAGCGGGTAGCGAGAACAGACCAGCAAGCAGTATAGTGTACTTGGGTGTCACCCTCGACAGACACCTGACACTATCTCGCCACTGCTATAAAAAAATCAGGTCGGTAAGGACCAAGTCTTATAGACTGAACCACCTGCTAACATCACCAAATTTATCTCTCCGCCTCAAATTAATGATCTATAAAGGCGTTATAAGACCGGCTCTCCTCTATGGAGCACCGATGCTAACAAACATATCGCCCGGAACTACAAAGAGGCTCCAACAGTTTCAGAATGGCGTGCTAAGGCGTATAGTAAGACATACTTCACTCCAGAGAGCAAAAACAGACTTACTACATACAACACTCGAGCTCCCCACAGTGACCGATTTCATCTCAAGGAGGCATATTAAATTCTTTGATAGCCTCAAATACTGTACAAACCCTCTATTCCAGACATTAACACCAGTAGGACGGCCACAGCGCTGGCAAAAACACGTACAGAGCCTCAGACTAGACTGAGAAAATTAACAAACCAGACAGACTCAAAACAACTAGTGAGCCCCGTCACTAGATAATGATTCCTAATTTCCATCATTCCCAAAAATTTCTCCTATCCTCATACCCCTCTTAAAATGCATCCGATGCAGCACAAGAGATCCCATCCATCCCAAATTTATACCCCTAAAATATCAACTCCACATCCCATGGGGCTTTGAAAAAAAAAAAAAAAAAAAAAAAAAAAAAACTATGCAGCATTCTCAGGGCTCTCCTGGGCCACTCCTGACCCAGGAGCGGCGCAGTGCCTTGACTGCTCTACCATCCGCGCCGCCCATCCTTCTCCTTCAGCCTACGGCCTTCTTGGTTGTAAGCTTCTAATAAAAATCTGTTATTTTCTTACCTTGACTACCTTTTCTTTTTTACCTCATCCTTTCACTGAAGGCAGTGCGGTCTTAATCGGCCAAGTCTTCAACCCGCCAGTGAGGCTCTGATAGGCTAAGGCGGGGGTTCCTATCTCGGAAACGGTGCGGTCCTAATCGGCCTAGTTTCCAACTTACCGGTGAGGCTTTAATCAGCTGAGGTAAGGTGCTCCTCTCCTAAACCGAGACAGTGAGGCTCTAATCAGCCGAGTCTCAAACACGGCCGTGAGGTGCTCATCCACCGAGCCGTGGGAGCTACCTTCGGGTTACTCACCTCCTCCCTGAGCGGATTGTACGAGCACGCATAGTACCTGGGCCCTTCTGGTTCTAGAGGGAATTAGCAAACGCAGACCCAGAGTACAAGTTTAAGTGAAAATTTCGGTATGCTTACCTTTTTCACAGTTTTCAAGGTTTCGCTCACCCCTACAGCACTTACAGATTGAGTTAGATGGTAGGAAATTTGTAAATGGATTGCTTTGGTGTTAGAGAAGTGCTTTAATAAGGGTATCAACTGTTTTCTTCCATCCCTAACATTTTGATTTTTTCAATTTTATAATTTAGTGAAAATACGACCTTTTCTCTTCTACAGTCGCGCATATATATTTATTTTTTATTTTATTATTTATTGTCACATTTTGTTATTATTTTACGGATTTATGAGGACAAAAATTCTGGTAATCTATGCAGGAACGATTGGTACCCTAACAGACCTATCTTGTCCGTAATTTCTGTTTACATTATTTCAAACAGAAATTATTGAGGTTTAGACCTTCCTCAACCTGAATTCTCTCTCAATCTGTGAGAGATATTGATGTAGACACAAACTTTTCACGACAGGTGCTGAAATCCATTCGCTCAAGCTTGGATACTAGTCCTGATATTCACGATGTTCGTAACCGACACCAATTAGTCAAACTTATCCAGGGTTGGGAGGTTTAGTACCAACATCCGTATTCGTCGGAATTGTCCTAATGTTACGTGGATTGATACTTTGGGTATATAAAATAAATATATTATGTAAAATATCAACTAAAAAATATTATCGTATCATCATGTTGTAGTTATCAATTAATTCTGAGAAGTATAGTATTAATATTTCTCAGAGTATAAAATATTTTTAAAATTCGATGTTCCAGATTCGACTTTATTAATACGAACAAATCTTTCATATTAAAGTAAGAAAGGAATTTTTTTTTTTAATAGATATTGAAATATTCGCAAACAGTTTAAGAAATAAATCTTTATTTCGATATTAATTATTAAATTCGTTATATCTAATACTGTCTCAGCAGACACAGAGTACTTTTATATAAGCGCATTTATATTCATTTAATTCCCTTACAGAGGAAACTAAAGTAGGTGTATAGTTTTCATATAATGATTCTCATATAAAATGGTACAAAACAATTTTTCTATAATACTTAAATTGTAAAAGATTCATAACTTTAGATGGGTCTTAAACATTTCTTAAACCGATCCTTATCTCGGTCCTTCGGAAAGAATTATATTAGTAACGGCAAAGCTTCTGGATCATGCTCCTGTAATCGCCTGCCGTCATCGGAAAATATCACAGCATTTCAAATTTAGCTTGGCCAAGTTCATTGTGCCCTATACTCTCTTGACCTTTGACAACTTCATTTGTCGCAGAAAATTGAGTCTTAATTGTGTTTGGACAAAGTTAAATCTGGCTTAAGCTGTGTCAATTATAGATTAGTTGCCATGTTTAGTTCCCCTTTTCTCAAATCCACAAATATACTGTTATGTCCCTGATAAAGTTAAGGCGGACGACAACTACGATAGCCAATTTATTTATATATAATCTATTTTTTTTTTTTATAATAGAACAGTTTACGCTATCTACTAGTACATACAATTTTACATATTCATTATTTTGTTTACTTATTTTAGTACAGATAAGTGACCTTGAAGAAAGCGGGATTAATTTTGATTATTATAAATAAAATTTCTTACCGTTCTCAACAAACGTTTTAGCCGAAGTTTTCATTCATCTTAATTATTCCAATCGCAACACAAAATCTATTAAATACGAATGTGACTATTCGTAAATCTCTTTCGCTTCATTTCACATTGTTCTCTAGAGATCCAAATCCCCTCACAATTGTTGGTGTTATCTCATTCTGCTTATCCTTCACCAATCCTTGCGACAACGTAAAAAAAAAATTTAAAAAAATAATACTGTTTTAAATGCCTTCAAGAAAGATTCATGTCAAATTTGAAGAAAACTCAATAACGCATTTGGTCGTGACTGAGAAAGAGATTTTTGATGTTACGGATCCATTAAAATGGTAGTTTTAATGGATCCGTAACATCAAAAATTTTCGATCGGAATAAAAAAATAAAAATCCCAATTCATATGTCGTTTTTCCTGAATTCAAGGAACGTTTCAAAGAAGGAAATCGACCAAAGATTTTGGTCGTAATCGCCTTACAAACAGACAGACAGGCGAACAGACGAAATGCTAAACAGTTGAGTTGGAAATTCTGTACACTTTCGCTAATCAATGTTTTTTTAGTAATTACTCGATTGCGCAACAATGTTTTAGGGAATGTGTTCAAATCAATTTTTGATGATATGGGGCCTTTAAAACGACCGCCATCTAGGATCGGATTAAAAAAATAAAAATCCGTATACATAGATCGTTTTTCCTGACTTCAAGGAACATTTGCACTAAATTTGAAGAAAATCGAATGACATGTTTCGTCGTAAACGCGTAACAGAGGACAGACAAACGAAATGTCGAGTTGAAACGGAACCTCCCTTAAGCTCGGTTAACAATTGATCAATGTTTTTCATTAAAAAATAATTTATCTCCTCAAATTTATCTGATTTTTCCCCTTCGCCATCCGTGCCACTGCAAAAAAAAATTAATAAATAAATTTTTATAGAATGATGAAAGTGAAGAAATAAAAATTCTTACACGTGCCGTTTGAAATGCTTTCAAGGAATATTCATGTCAAATTTGGAAAAGATTGGAGAAAGTATACGGTCTTCGTTGTCAAGTAAACAGATTTCTGATGATATCGGAAAACGACAGCCAGCTTGGATCAGAATTAAAAAATAAAAACTCATACACATACGTCGGTTTTTCTGATTTCGAGCAACATTTTTGCAAATTTGGAAAAAAATTGATAACGCTTTTGGTCGTAATCGCATAATAAACAAAGAAACGAAATTCATGTGTCTCGATGAAACAGGACCTCGCTTACGATCAGTCAAATATTAACAGAAAACATAAACGTAATCACACATTCATATTTAATTTAGCCCTTCAACATCATCTGCATCAAATAACAACTACAATTTAGAGATTTGAAACCTGATCGTGAACACCTTAATTTCTGCATTGTCTGTCCAAATCAATCCTAAGTAAATAAAATCCTAATCATTGAAATTTTAATCCTTTCAAAAAATTAATTCGAATCATGTTAAATTCTTGAGAGCTGCTAGGATAGATTTCTCTCAATTTCCATTTTGATGGCTATCCTTTCAGCTACTATTTGTTTGTCAAGAAGCGTAAATGACAAGTTGAAAAATGTGTCGTTTCTCAATATTATTCTAAAAGGTTCGAGTTGATTTCCATACAAAAATCGTAGAAGTGTCTCAAATAACGAGGAAGGCAGAGAAAGCCGGTCGAGAACTAGGCAACCTTGACGCCTTAGGATCTCAGGATACGCATGGAAAATAACTTATACCAATTATGAAAGTTTTAAATGTTAAAAACCATTGCCAGTGCGTCTTACTCGTATTAATAATCAACTTGTAATTTTTTTATTCTAAAATAAATTGAAAATATTTTTTAATAACGATAGCCTTCTTTCAACGTTCCTCACGCTTTTTATGTTTCCGTTCTCAACTTCCTCTTTTCCTCATCGCTTTTTAGGCCTCATCATGACCTGCGATGTGGAACGAAACGATGATGAAAAGAAATAAAGCGCCTAAATACATGATATCCCAGACAGTCTTATCATTATTTATAATCATCATGTGCAATCTCTATTTTACAATAAAATAAATAAATCTCAACATACAACTAATCATGTTAGGCGATAGATTGAACTTAAAATTATCAATGGCAGGGCCCATAAAAATTCTTCAGACATCAAATTTGATATAATTTAAAAATTATTAATATTAGGCAAATTAAATGTAACTAAAAGCAGGCGTACTTGATATCGTTTACTACAGGAAGAATCTTTCTTCACTGGCTTCCTTTTTTTTTTTTTATTATTATGTATCTATAGTATTAGTAACCATATTACAACTATCCAAGTTACAACTATTGTTGAGATGCAAATAACCATTCCTTCTGTTCCAGTTGCTGTTGTTGTCGGTTTCTTCATCTGCTGGGCTCCCTTCCATGCCCAAAGGCTCCTGGTCATCTACTCGCCTACCGTGGACCGGAGCAGCCTCCTAGTCACTGTATACACCGCGCTCACCCACATCTCCGGCGTTCTCTACTACCTTTCGACCACCATCAATCCTCTGCTCTACAACATTATGTCTCTCAAGTTCAGGGAAGCTTTCAAGGTATGGTATAGAGCATGTCAATGACTCGTGCATCCGTTTTATTCCCATGATGAAGTTAAAAGTAAAAAGTAAATATTAAATACCAAGAAAGTTTAATTCCTGTTAACTTTCATTCAATAGATAGGAAAAACAATGAGCACTTAGAAACAAATTTTGACAACAAAAACGTTCGACAATAATGATACTGACATCACAAACATTTTTTAATTAAGTTATTTTGGAATCAGGGATTCCTAAAGTAGATAGATAAACAAGACCTTTAAATCAGTGCATTACTTTCATAGAACACTGCAAGAGAAAGAAAACAATCAATGCTAACACAAAACAAACTAACTCTACAAATCATTCGGCCAATGATTATCTATGCATCACCAGTGTAAATTTCAACTTGTATATCTAATTAGGAATAAAATATCTGATGTGGACAACGCATGACTTCCTTGTACGCCTATTAAACTATAAATCGGTGGCTCAAAAAGTGATCCTGAATTTGGTTACTAGTTTCCGAAGATTGCAGTAAAAACGACATTCGACGTCGCGACGTCCATCTATTGACACGCACACACACACACACACACACACACACACACACACACACACAAACTCTTGTTTCTGGAGGTCTCATTCCGTTATTAAAGGTCGTTTTCTTTCAGTAATAAATTTCCAAGAGATTTCTTCGTGTTCCGTTACATCATTAGGACTATCAGTGTCACTAGATAAACTATTAGAAATTGACGGTTTCGACATTTTAAGCAGAGATTCCCACTTCGCTTCTATCTTATTCTCCTACTGAAGACTTGTTCAATTCACAAATGGGGAGGAAAACAAGTATTTTACACTAAATTTTAACACTTAAAACAGGTAATAAAAATGTTAAAACAGGTAAAAAAATGAAAAATAGGTAATAAAATGAAAAAATCACGTTTGCAATCTTTATTACTGAATCATATGATCTCTGTATTTAATTTAATATCATTTTTTATGTGTCTATTATGACCTTCAAATAAAGTACTCACTTACGGCTTTCCAATTTTAACCACAATCTAGCATATTATTTATATTGATGTAAAAGTCTTATTTATCAAATTTGAGATGTTTTACATTATATATTAATATAATTTTTGATGGAAATCAATAATGACCTTCAAGTAAAGTACCATTTCCGGTGATCATGCAGTGACCAAAAAGGGAGGTTCACAAATATATTTTAAAATAATCCTCAATACAAAATTCCAACTTTCTAAGGCTAACCGTTTTTGAGTTATGCGAGATACGTACGAACGAAACTAGTCAAAATGGATTCAGAGATGTTCAAAATGGATATTTCCGTTGAAATCTGGAAACCGAAAATTTTCGCGATTGTAATACTTCTTTTACTTTGTACAAGAAAGTAAAACCAAGACAGAAAGAATCAAAAACTTAAGTACGAACATCAGGAATAACTAACTAACTTCATTACAGTCAAATAACCATGCTCCGCTGCTTAGAACTCTCCATAATAAAACATATTTAGAGAAAACAACATCTATCGAAAACTCATTGATATAGAAAATCGATAATTTATTGATATTTATAATCGATTAACAAAGTACCAAAACTGCTCTTGATTAACAAAATAACGAAACGTGTGCATGTAAGGTTTTAGTTATTTGACTACTGTTTAACCCATAGTAACGTAACTATGTGTAAAATTATTTACTTTATCAAAAATTATTTTATTAACAGGAAGTGATAGCCTAATTGGGAATTTCTAAAAAAAAAAAAACCTTTATTATTATTATTTTCTGACCAATTACCTTACTTCCGCTAACTTAGATGGATGAGGATGTGAAAGGGTTGGTAATATCTATTTAATTATCAACCTAGCTGTATTAGTCCAAATCGAAAAATGCATCTATAAATGTCCTTCCAAATCATTGATTTTCATTCCTGCGATATCCAATAAGTATGACTCCATCATTTTGTTAAGCCACTCGATTGAGGCTGGCAGGCCATTCGAGGCGTCAACGACCGGAGGTGGTACAACGCTGATGATGATTGCACTCTCACCAAAGGTTCAATCACGAACCAATAGAACAATGAATGTAGTATTTTCAGATCAGGTGGTAGCTTGATTTGACCCTTCAATACCGGCCCGCCATTCTCTTCCAGGTTCGTTATGATTTCAGTTTTCTCTTGTCTAAGTCATATTGGACAGGCAATGAAACCAGCATCACTAATAACTAACAACAGACACCGAAATGTACCAATTAGCCGTGCATCCTGTAGCTTTGTTGTTGAACCCTTCTAAAGTATTCCATTTAAATTTCATTACGTGCTGGCACTCCATACCATATATATTATAGTGACTAAGTAAAGGAATTACTTTTCAGTCACCATGGTTGATAGTCCCACTAGAGGTAAAACAGAGATGAAAAATTGCTTTTGTAAATCATCTTTTTCTTTTACTACCTCCTTAGTACCATCAGCATGGAGGAACAGTCTCAGCACACCTCGCCCACTTATCTCCGGAATTGCCTTTTTTCTTATCTCCACCATGTTGTTGCCTCTGGCTTGCCCAAGTCTCTCTTTGAAGTCATGTTACTTCAGACTGGGTCTGCCTCTTGGTCGTCTTATCTCTGGTCTTATATTTGGCCTTTCAACTATCGTCCACACGGTACAGACGACGAAACCATTTCAGTTGACACTCTTCTAAAACTTGTTTAACTCGCCTTACACTTAGCTTTTCTCTTATCGTTTCATTTCACCAGCTATTCTTTCATGTCTTGCCAAGAACTTTTCTAAGGTATCTCATTTCTATTGCAGTTTAATTTGATAATTTGCTTGTCGAGCACATTCCAACTCTGTGTACTACGTGAAAGAACAGGCATGAATACTGTTTTAAATAAGACTATTTTCCTTTCGTTCTTTATCTCCTGTTTTTCTATTATTGTTGTAGATGGAATAGAAAATACCATTGGTTATCTGACTCTATATAAAAACTATTGATCGATTCTTCCTTCCCTTCTGAAAATTGTACCGGTAATTATGTTGTATCGGTAGTTAGCTACCTTCTTTAGCTCCCCTTTGTTGCATGTTATGTGAATTGAGTCTTTCATGTCTCGGCCGATAAGCATCATCTTACTTTTGAGAGCTTTTAAGTCGAATTCCAAAAATAAAGGCTAGATGCACTTATTGGTTATGTTCTGTTTCTCTGACAATTCATCTACACTAAATACATGATCTACACATGAACAACTCAGCTTGAAACCTGCTTGTTCTTCGGGAATTTCTTACTTCTGCTTTATGCTGAAGGAAGAAACCTCATATGATATAGGATGATTCTATTATTCCTTGATGATTTGAACAATCCTAACCTGCTTAGTATACTGAAGTAATATTACCTGTCAGCTTGTAATCCCTAGTAACACTCTTCTTGTAATCATAAAGTTCAATGATACAATTTAAAAAGAAACAACTTATAATGTAGAATATAAGGTCAAATTATTTTATTATAAGGACCGATATTGTGATTCAAGAAGGGTTCAGAAATCATGCTTATGCCAGGTGACTAAGAATACAGGTTTAATCTTCACAGCCAGAACATTATTATATCAATGTCAACTATGAAATATCAATTTGAACCAGAAAAAATGAGCATTTCAAAAGAAATTGTCCTTTCTTACTCAAAATATAACTGATGTTTAAATAATAATTTAATGTATTTTGGTAATTATTTTAGTTGTAAATCTTCATAGTTCATAAATTATGACCAGAAGTATTTCCGGTACAACTTTACAAGAGGAGCACGTTATCACTGGTATTCCCGATCTTACCCGAAGATCGCCGGACTAGCATCCTTTAGCTCCAACCACTTGTGCTAACTGATTGCTTTGCATTCAATTGTAACATTCGAATTCATTGCAATTATTAAAAGTATTACTTCCTTAATTATATATTATTTCAAATTGTTAGTGCTGTCAACTTCTGGTGATCTGGGGAAGTTGTAGTAATAATTTAAAGGAGTGATAATTTAAATTACGGTAAGGACACGACCTCAACTGAAAAGGAACTTTTGGGGTTTGTTTATCTCTTGAGCGAGTGTAGCAAGAGGAATTCATCAGCTGTGATCTATTTAAAGCAGTAATAATTGAAATTATGGTAAGAACCCGACCTCAACTAAAAACGATTCCTTGCTGTTTTCTTTATTTCTTGGGCGAACATAATGAGCGGAAGTTGACAGCACTAATAACTTTAAATAATATCTAATTAGAGCAGTAATAATTCCAATTAACACAAAGTTACATTTTAATGCAAAGCAGTTAGCACAAATGGTGCTAGATTATGCTAAATCAGCGACCTTCAGGTAAGATCGGGAGTACCAGTGATAACAAGCCTCTCTTGTAAAGTTGTTTGTTACTGTTTAAATTATGATTTTATTTTAATTTTTTTAGTATATTTGATTTAAAATTTTCATAGAATATTAGATCAAAAGGTTTAAGGAGAAAGTTTTCAGTTGGTATTTGTTGAAGATTAATTGCAAAAATAGAACCACTTATTTAAAAAAAAATAAACCATTTATTTAATTTTCTGTCTAATAGAGCACTCTGGCACAGCAATGTGGACGAAGAGGAAAGGGATTGGAAAACCATGGAAGAACTTATTCTGTATTATCTCGGGCAAACACACAAGTGGTACGCGCCATCGACTCAAGGAGACTTAAGCAAACAGCTCCTGCACCAGCCACAATATCTAATAGTAGCCTACAAGACGCAGGGGTAGAGTACAGTGGAGCCGAACTGGCTTCTTACATGGGTCAACTCAACAATTCCAGGTGATCCAAAAAAAACAACTATAGGCGCGTCACGATTGGTGTTATTACAGTCTAAGCTGCCGCCTTTTCTCCTAAAAATGTTTAAGCAGTAGTCTCTACGCAATTAATTGCCTCATTTTGGTCATGCTTGATCTATTAATGAGAAAGATAGACATAGTTTTTCAACAGTTAAACTTAGAAGAGAGAAGTTTGGCCACTATGTTCCATCACTTCAAAAATTACTTCTAGGGCTTAGCATGATTGAGACCTAACATCCCCTTTCCAAGAACTATTGCTTTATTAAAATGCCCAACACAAAAATTTTCAATAAGTCTTGGTGAAAACAGTTCTTCATTCTGTAAACAATAAAATTCTGTCTTCATATGGCTAATTTTATTATAAAATAAGATTACATCTAATAAAAGATTTTATATTTTACATATATCGGATGGGTTCACACAAATAACATTGACAATACTTATAAAGTGTTATTAAAATTAAAAAATAAATCTTCTGGGTGTGTATAAACTTAGTGATTAAAGTATATTTCATTATATTCATAATCAGAATCTATACTTCTTTTTTTTTTTATATTCAACAACTTAATTTACCAAAAAAAATATTTTCCTTTTAACAGTGTATGTTAAATTTCAATGCTGCAAAATTTTCCTTCTCTGCCCCATCCATTTCACCAGGTCTCTCGTTCTTATGTCATTATACTGACAAGTAAATTATTTCATAACAACCAATGTTGACATGGCGCCTTTTTGTATAGCATTTTATTAAATTTAATGTAATTTGGTAAAACAAGCAATAGGAATCACACCACTAACATCACTGGAGCCTATTGTGTCATGCTGTGCAGTGTTCAGGAGATTGAGCTTAATGCACCCTAGCTTCTGCTAATTGTTAAATATTTTTTTTCTAGTCTTCTTATATTATAGCTATTTAGTGAAATTTCATATTTTGACAGGGGTCATTATGTGATAGGTTTACGTGCATGTGATAGGTTATTGTAATACAAAGAATTAGATGAACCTGATGAAGATGCTACCATAAACCTTAAGATTTCATACTTTTTAATATCATATTACAAAGTGGGTTTTATTTGCTTAAGAAAAATTGTTAGTTTTCCACTAACCATTTATGCTTTAAATTTCTAGGGATGGTAGGTTTTATTGAGATTAATATAGCCTTATAGAAAGATTCATAATAGTAAATATGATTCACCTCACAGACCAGTTGAATCCAGATATATTGGTTTTCAACTTATCATAAGTCAAAAAAAATTTCTGTAAATTATTTTTACCCTGTGTTCTTCTTCTTCTTTCGCTACCTCTCTTGTGCCATTTAGCGTAGAGGGGCCTCAATCTATCGGAGCCATTCTTCCCGGTCTTGACAACTCCTCTTCATTTGAGCCTCTTTCACCTCCAATTCTTTGAATATAATCCTCATAGAGGATTCTCGGGCGACCACGGGGTCTTCTGCCTATCGGGTGGGCTTCCATAACCTTTCTAGGAAGCCATTCTTCGTCCATACAACAGACATGGCCGAACCACTTCAGCTGTCTTTTTTCAATGGAGGTCTTCAGTTCTGCCACCTGTAGCTGATCCCGTATGTTAATATTCCGCACTCGGTCCCTCCTTGTTTTACCGACCACTCTGCGAAGGTATTTCAATTCAGCTCCTGTTCTCCGACTGATGTGCTTGTCAAGCATGGCCCAACTTTCAATCCCATATGTAAGTGTGTATACAGCTTTGAATATATGAAGTTTTGTCACTTTCCCTACATTTCGGTGGCCAACTATGCTATTACATATCAGGTAATATATCTGATTTGCTTTATTGATTCTATTGCCTACTTCTTCATCTACTTTACCAGGCCTGCTAATGATTGTTCTTAAGTAGAGAAAATGGTCCACCACTTCGAGAGCCTCACCATTGCATAACAAACGCACATCTTCCTGTTCATACCTAGATATGACAAGCATTTTGCTTTTGGCAATATTTATTGCCATTCCCTTACGTTGGAACTCCTCTTTCCATTCCACAAGGGCTTGCTGCAGCTTCTCCTTAGAGTCCGCAAGAAGAACGACGTCATCAGCGTAGAGAAGGCTCTGGACGACGACAGGTCGCATATTCCATCGACCCATTAGAGTTGGTGATGTTCTCCTCTTACATATTTTATGGATCTCATCCATAAAACATATAAATAGTAGAGGACTAAGGCTATCACACTGTCTAACTCCTTTATCCATGTGGAATGTATCGGTCTCTCGCCGATTGATCCACACTACCCCTTTTGCATTTTTATAAATTGCTTTTATAGCATTGATAAGATCCCCTGGGACGTTTTTATTCCCCAAAGCATCCATATCTCTTAGTGTGGAACAGAGTTGAAAGCAGCCTTCAGGTCAAGAAAGGCTAGGAAAATGTCTTTTCTCAGTCCCATACTCTCTCTAATACTTTTCTAACAAAAATCTGGTCCTGCGTCTGTCTACCGGGTCTAAATCCAGCTTGTTCCTCCACAATTCTCTTTTCTAGAATGCATGTGTATATCTTATATACGACAGAGAGTGGACTAATCGGCCTAAAGTTTTTACATTCTGTAGTGCTGCCTTTCTTGTGTATCGGAATAATTACACTGAAGTTCCAATCCTCTGGTACTCTCCCAGGATTCCATATTTCTTGAAATAGCTCTTGAAGGGCCTTCACCAGTTCTTGGCCACCGTATTTGATAAACTCTGGTGCAATGCCATCTCTTCCTGGGGCTTTTCCAACCTTCATTTTCTCAATGGCATCAGCTATCTCCTCTTCTTTTATTGACACCTGGCTTGTGTTACCATTGGCAATAATTTGAGGGACCGCATATTCCTGTTTCTTAAAGAGTTCTTCAAAGTGGGTTTTTCTCCTGTCTATGAGAGTATGTTCCCATTCTGGTCTTTGATATTTCTTAAAGGCTTTTTATATTTACCTTTTAGGACCTTAACTGTTATCCAGAACCTCTTAATATTGTCCCGATGGTCTTCATCCAAACTTCTACTGAATTCTTCCCAAGTCATCTTTTTGGCCGCTTGGACTGCTATTTTACATTCAGTTCCTACCCTGCGATACTCGATGAGATTTTCCCAGGATTTATCCTGGAGACATGATCTCCAGGCCTGCTTTTTTCTGCGGACTATTTCCTTTATGCTGTCATCCCACCACTTGGTACGTTTACCTTTTCCTGTCACCCTGTGCTTGCCATAGACTTCTTTAGCTGTTTCTAAAATTGCTTGTTTCAGGGTACTCCACTGGGTCTCAACGTTGTCATCTAGGTTCAAATCACTGATCCTTTCCCCCAGTTCTTCTGTGTTCTCCATTTTTTTTCCAGGGTCATCCAGTGCATGAACATTGATGTTTTCATACTTTTTGGGTTGATCGCAGCGTCCTTTTATAATTCTGGTATCTGCTACTAATAGCAGATGGTCGGTTCCTAACTCCACTCCTCGGATAACTTTCACATCTGTGAAGTATCTTCTGATACAGCAATCGTATATTATGTAATCTATGATGCTGTTTCGGTCTTCACTGGAAAATTTGATCTTATGTACTTTCTTGTGTGGGTAGAAGTTACCGATAATAAGATTGTTATCAACACAAAAGTCGATCAGTTGCCGGCCATTCTCGTTCTTGGTGCTCTCTTCACTGTATCTTCCCATAGATCCATGGCCTGTTCTATAGTTTCATCCAATTCGACCATTGAGGTCTCCACTCAGAATTATGGACCTTTGCTTGGCCCTGCACCTGTCTACGATTCTTTGTAGCTCCGAGTAGAATAATTCCTTGTCCAAGACTGAATAATTCATTGTTGGTGTATAGACTTGGATGTGCGTTACTTTCCCTATACTTAGGTTTAGATCAGCCCCTATTATTCTAGAGGATAATGTTTCCCAGTCTTCTAGCTTGCAATATGCTGCTGGAGACATAACAATTCCAATGCTCTCTTTAGCGAATTCTCCCTTAGGCACTCCGGAGTACAAAAACATGTAATCATTCTTCAGCCTCATCTCTCCGTTTCCTTTTTTCTTAACCTCAGCTATTCCGAGTATGTCCAGTCTAAACTTCTGGAACCAGGAGATGCCTATTGGACTATAATTCACACTTTGATGAATCTAAATGATTTTCTATAAAGGAAAAAATTATTCCGCCATGAAAGAATAACTTAGTCAATCAGATTTATGGCAGCTGATACAGTTGTTATTGATATGGCTTTCCAATCTTCTTTTCCAATGTAACAAAAAAATTAGAAATTGGTTTTTACTGTAATGAGGAATATGGCTTTTATTGTGTGTTTATTTGAAATTAGCTTTTCTTTGTATACCCCTCTGCACTTAAGAAAATGATTGCTTCGTTTTTAATAAAATGAAGAAAGGTTAACAATTGATGTTTAAAATAAAACAAAGTAAAAATTGAATAAATTCAAAATACTAGGATTTTTACATTATTTTATGAATTTATTAGAATATTACTGATATATTGGTATGATATAACCAATTGGCAAACACATCAATTGATATTTGCTTATATTTTGTGAAAAAGATTTTTTTATTCAATATTTGAAGATACTAATACTAATTTTAATTAGTTAAATAGACCTTCTAAATGTTTTACTACTACATATTTCAGTAGAATAAAGAATTTAGTACTTAATTCTGACCTTTCTCAGATAGTGTTACAATTTATGGAATTTTAGGGATTAACCAGTTTAATTTGAACTTATTCATAAGTTCAAATTGCTGTCCATATAATAATGGAAATGTCTTACATAATACTTTAATAATTAATAGGTGTTGTATGTCTCAAAATGAACCATTTTACTCATATCAAATGTTAATAATAACAAATTTTAATATACTGTTTATTCTTGTAGTAAATAATGTTATTTTAGTAATATATTTTAATATTTGTGCATTAAAATTTATTGTATATGATCTTTTATATCTTATTTTTATGTGATGTTGTATATAAGTAGCTTAATTTTGAAATATATGTATATTTTAAATGTTGTAAAAATTGTGTGTGTTAAATATTTGATCTCACTGCTCATTCTTTGCAATTGAACTGGGACAGTTCTCATATTTATGGAAATGTGTTAAATGTGCTTATGAATATCTGATGTGATATTGATAGCTATTACTTATTTTTTATGATATATCTTTAGTATCAGTCATTGTACAAAATATCTTATGTAGACTAAAATTAAATTAAATATAATTTTTTTTTTATAGTATGCACAATTTTTATTTTCATTAATTTACTCAATTGTTATTGGTGTGATAACTTCTTTGTGCATATCTTTTTTGTACACATTTTTTAATCAATCTTAATAAATGTTGTATAGTGGAAATTTCATTAATTTAATAACCTTTTTTTTTTTTGTTTTTATATAAACATGTAGATTAAAATTATCTACATTGTGCTCAATAAATGGAGGAAGTGATGTGACCTAATATTCAAAGATGTTAGAGATATAATGAATGAAAATAAATTTTATTCTGGTAATTTCAGTCCCCTAAGAATAACAGAAATGCACAGTACTTGTACATTTTGTTTAGCTTGCAATGAACAATTTAGAAAAAGTTAAATTATAACATAATAAAATATAGGAGTATGCAATGATTGCAAACATTTAAATCTTAATTAGATATATATGTACATCCATTTACACTAACAAACAATAAAATTAATAACAATAAACAATTGAAATGTAAAATATATATATATATATATATATATATATATATATATATATATATATATATATATATATATATATATATATATATATATTTATTTATACATAGTAAGGTCCATAAGTTTCTGGCCTGAGGAAGAAGGAATGGTGAAAAAAAAAACTGTTGTTATTGTTTTCAATATATTCTCCTCTATGTTCTATACGTTTAATGCAATGCTTTTAGCATTTCTATTCCATGAAAAAAATAATTTTCTTCTTTGTTAGAAAAATTTTCTTTTTTCGTCAGTGTTTCCTACAAAAGTCAGATTTTAACTTTGAGAAAAGGTTAGAAGTTGCTAGGGGCCAAGTCTGGGGTAGGGTTTCTCGGAATCTGCAGTCCTTGACAGCGGCTTTGGAAATCGATGCTGTGTGGACAGGGGCATTGTCTTGAAGAAGCCGAACACCTCTGCTCAACTTCTCCCGCCTTTTCTCTTTGATGGCATCTCGTAAGCAGTGAAGTAGGGCTTCATAATACTCAGCATTTGGAACCATAGTGTGGTGGACAGCCCTGAATAGGGTCTCCCATATTCGTACCCTCAGCCGCATTCAAAGAATGGCATGTATGAGTATTACGGGAGCGTTTCGTACCACACCTACCAAGGCTTTAGAAGTCCTCTTATACCTAACACCGCTTCACCTATGGCTGAGGGGCGAAACGGTTATGGCCAATCTAAGAATTAAAGAAAACAGATAGTGGCAAGTGCGGGGCGAACCCACAGGTCACTCAATAATTGCCAAAGTGGTGGACAAGGAGATTCCTATCCTTCAATACTGTTGTCCTCCACTTAACAGAAACCTTACTCTAAACTCTAAAGTGAGATACTCATATCCCAGTATATCCAACTGGGAAAGGGGTTCAATAGCCACACAAACAGGCAACCTAGACTGTTTCACGGATGGACTCGACTGGCTTAGCAGGAGCGGGTGTTTATATAGAGGATTTAGGCATTGACATGAGTCTACCACTGGGTAAACACTCTACTGTCTTTCAAGCAGAAGTGTTCACGATACTGTCTGTGGTCACATATATGGAAGTTATCATTTGTGACAAGGTTGGAATTACTATCTATTCAGACAGCCAATCGGCTCTCCAAGCTCTGTAATCCTCTAGGATAGCTTTCATTTTGGTAAAAGAGTGCAAACAGGCATTAGATCTACTCGCCTGTTCGAAGAGATTGGAATTAGTATGGGTTTCTGGACAAAAAGGAATTGAAGGCAACGAGATAGCCGACAAGCTTGCAAGAGAAGGCACTGAGAACCCTATCTTTGGGCCAGAGCCTTCAGTAGGCATCTCTAAAAGGTATCAGCGGAAGAAGGTCTAGGATTGGACATAGAAAATAGCAAGTAAGGAGTGGAGGGAGTATGTGAGCCTCAGACAGGCTAAGGAACTAATTAAAAAACCCTCTGCTTCTAGAACCAAGTGGCTACTGGGCCTCAACAGAAAGCAACTCCGATTGCTTATAGGGGTACTTACAGGTCACTGCAGGCTTAAAAGACACTTAAAGATCTGTGGAATAGCAGGGGATGAGAACCAGACTTTCTCTCATAAACTTAAATAATTTTACCCATTCTTTTACATTGGAATATGAGATTCTCATACACGCCATCCAAGCGCTCTTTAATTTGCACAGGAGTAAGGCCGTCTTTACACAAGAATATAATAACCGCACGGTATTCGATCTTGAACATTGTTAAAATGCATAGATTCCTTCTATACATAGATTCCTTCTATACATAGATTCCTTCTATAATAAGATAAAATATTCATGATCGTTGATAGCAGGCAAGAAAAGGCAAATATCCTACAACAGTGGGAGAGGGGAGGGGAGAGGGGGAAATATTGATCAAATAAGATACTTTTAAAATCTTTGGCCTGTACCCTTTCTACTGAATAGACTAAACTCACTCTCTATTGGCCATTTTTCTATGCTACGGGGCTGATTCGACAGTGCTGAGATTCAGACCCAAAGCGTATCCTATGTACTCGGAGTGTAATGCAGTTTCACGTGATATAGATTTTCAGTCCCATCGAAATGGGATTCTCTGAAACAATTTGAGCGATATTACAAGTCTGGACGTGTTCGGGGGAAGTTTGGCTCAGCCTGGCACTTAGTTGACATAGTATTATTATTGTCGATTATAAACATTTAGGTAATTATTTGCCTTCTTCATTTTAAATCACACCCGATTAAAAATTTAAAATACCCCAACACAAAATAAAATTAAATCTCCCTCCGAAAAACACTGCGTACGCCCCTGAAAAGTTTGGATGAGTGGAACTGGATAAAAAATTGACAGTATGAAAATGATTTTAAAACACTGATGATGGCTTCACACATTTCTGGGATTAATAAGCATATGCTATCTCTGAACAGATGCGGCACATAGTACTGGGGCAGTTCCGCAACTGTTTCTCTGTGGACTAAGCTTAAACTTGCTTCGTACTTAAACTTGCAAGCATAAACAAAACTGCCGCAATACCATTTATCGTGACCTGAGAAAGTGTCACAGTGAGTGAGGGGCTTTGAGGAATACTGTTCTCCATAGTATAAACTCCTGCTTCCCTTTCGGTTCCGTAGGAAACATTCGACACCCCTAAAGTGTCAATCGTTTTTGAGAACGAGGGATCCTCTCTAGCCAGGAGAAAATCCAACTCATGCTTAGTACCTGAAAACCTCAGGTTCACATAGATCTGAGGATGGTATTGGGGATGAGAAAATTGTTGTTGATTAGAAATTCAAAAAGAAATTGAAGAAGCAAAATGTTATCCACCTTTACCTAGGAAATAATTTAGATGGTTAAGAAAACTCAGCTTCAGCAATGCAAATTATTGTGAAAGTGGATTTGGTGAACGCTTTAATCTACCAAGCAAGAATTTGCCTCTCTGCTGGCTAGAATACTGATATGTAAAGACCGGATTTTTATGCAAATGCATTTTTTTTTTTGGTAAGTTTTTAAACCAAAATGATTGAATATCTATACGAATCAATACCTTTGGCGTAGATATACTAAATTTTATGTTACATATTTTTGCATATTTGAAGGGTTATTGCATAAATTTGCATATTGGCCAAAATTATTGTTATAATGATTTTTCTTTCAATTAAAACCGAATATGGAAAAGTAAACTATTTCCTTATACAGGTTCAATTCGGGATGATTTTTTTGTTTTTTAATTATTAATGAATGTATCAACTGCAGATGCATAAAGACGATCTATGATGAATAAAAATAATCTACGATCATAATAGTAGCATAGATAAAACGCACAGTTGCGTATTGCATATTGTTGCATTTAATAACGAAAAAAAATTAAATGATAAAATAATTATGTATAGTTAGGTATTCCGAGAAAATAATGTTCAGCATCGTAATTGTATTGAATTGTCTAGAGCTCTTACTTTCGGGTACTTCCTTAACAAAATTAAAAACCTCCTCTTCCCCTTCTGCTTCCCCTTTTGCAATTTGTGTAATAAAAATGTCGCTTGTGAAAGAAAATTTCAGATCGAGCAGCACGTAAAGACAGATAGGTACTTGTTTTTACTATTAGAATTTTATACAAATATTAGAGATCGGAATATAAAATAGTTTATTGTTTATTATAACATTGCACGTGAAGGCTTCCAGGAATTTTCTTACAGTTGGAGACCATTCTCAGCAGATTTTGCCGAACCTTTTTCAATCAAAAGATACATTTAATGGAGAGCTTTGTTTTACATTGGTTGCATCAGGGATTCCATTATGCAATCCCACAAAATCTCCTTTCAAAAATTTTTGTTAAAATACACCAATAAACACATTCCTGATGAAAGGACATTATGAAAAAATTATTTGACATCCTACTATAATTACACGATTACGCAAATTAAAGAAAAAATAAGGGAAACTATGTTTAATTAATTGTTGATGAAACCACTGATCCCCATGGCTTCTATATAGCTAGTTTATTAATCGGTGTTTTAAGTGAAAATAATCAAAATCCATTTTTAATATCGTTCAAACGATTTCCAAAAACAATTCATGAAATTGCTAGCCGTTTCATTAACGATAATTTAAGGATTATGTACAACGATATAGAATTTAGTGATAAAGTTCTTCTTTTATTGCAGCAGCATCATACATGTTTAAGGCAGGGCAGTTTTTAAAATCATTTTATCCCAATTTGATTCACGTTACGTGTGTAGCTCATGTACGCAACCAACTGGCTGAAAAAGTCAGAGAATCGTTTATCGGCATAAATAAATTAAAAAGTTAGAAATGTTTCTTAAACCACCAACTAGGTTAGATAAGTACAAAGAGATACTTTGTAACCATTACCACCACTTCCAGTAATAACGAGATGGGAGACCCGGCTGGAATCGGAAATATTCTACGCTGACAATTACACAGAATTAATTTAAGTTGTTAATGAAATTAAAATAAATGATGCTGCTGAAAGTATTCAAGCGGTTTCAACCATTCTTGAGAAAAGCAACGTAACTAATGATTAAGATTATATAACAACAAATTTATGCTTTTAATAAATATTATTAAAAGATTAGAAAAAAGAACTTTGTCTTTATATGAGGGGAGGGACATTATAGACGAGTGTCAATGCTGTTCATGGAAAATTTGATGACCTTAAAGCAAAAACTGAGAGATATTCTCACAAAAAATGTAGTTCTAGCTACTTTAAGAAATCTTCATAAAATTCTTAATGCTGAAACAGATATCACTTGTGAAATTAGAGATCCAATCTTAATATCTATTGCTATGTTTCTGGCAAACTGCTTTTCTAAGGCAGGTGGGGGTTCCAGAAACCACATTTACTCAATTTACTGATCTAATTTAATCTCTATTTGCATCGGTTCCAGAAGGGAGCCAATCAATCAAACATATTTTATATTTCATATGAATATTATATATTAAACAAATATATTTTATATTTTAACAAAAAGGCTAGAGACCGCAGATCCCCCTGCTATGGTCAATAGCTTGGGATATTATAAATACCATTGAAGAACCTTTCCAAGGGTGTCGTGTTCACCATTTCACTTAATTAACTAGATGGTGGCATGCAGGGTAAATAGAATGGTAGATTTTGTTACAGATCTTACTTTATTGATGTTACGTTATTAATTAAACTATTGGTTTACTAATTTCTAATCTAAATTATTCTCATAGTAAAAATCTATGGACTGTAACATAAGTATTTGAGAATACTGGGAGAACTCTTGCTTATTTATTATATTATCCGGATGCCACATAATATTAGACATTGATGAACACAATGAATGAAAGGACTAGCACTTATCTTATTGTTGCCTTCTCGTAAATTCGGTGCTCGAACTTCGTCTCTCGCTGGACTGCTCAACTGTTCCCTCTGCGAACCTCCGTCTTCTGGCTTCTCTCAAGAACTACACTACTCTACATTCTCCCCAGCTCTACCCAGAACTCTCCTCTTCAACTCTTTCCCCAGAACTCCCCTCTTCAACTCTTTCCCCAGAATTCTCCACTTCAACCTTTTTTTCCAGAACCCTCTTTTCTCTGTCCTTATACTGTTTCCCCTACTTCTTCTTGAAAAGGTGAATTTTGTCCCCACTCTCCTTTTGGGACATCTTATTGGCTGACACTATAAGGACTTCGAAGATGTTTGATCTCCTTTCTCTGTAACCTTGGGTGGCAGATTTTGTTACACCTTGTCGACCTGGCCTATCTCTAGTTTTATGGTGCTCTTACTTTCGCTTATATTAAGCGGCCTATTGGCGGTCTTGAACTGCAGGTTTTACTGCATATTTGAGGATTTTTTTCTGCATATAATATGGCATATTTTGCTGCATATAAATCCGGTCTTTAATGATAAGACACAAAAGAACTGTTGCGAAAAATACACCAAGTCTCTCAATGAAGGTCTCAACGTCAACGCAACAAACATATAACAAAATTGAATCCGTCATGCAATACTAAATTAAAACTATAAGGATGATCGCACAAAAAATGTCAAGTTCTCGTCCCAAGCTGTTTTTGAGCCTTCCATTTCTTATTTTTAGGAGTAAAGAAATTTTAAGAAGTATCCTCTTTGTTCTATTACAAGAAATAATTACTTTCTCAATCTGTAATCAGAAATAAAATGTCAAAAATCTCTCTACCATGGCTGTCCCACTGCATAATCAATAATTTTTACTTCATAAATTTACTACATCAATAAAAAATACCACTTCAACAATTTTCGTAAGCGTTCTTCAAGGGTTCTCAAGCTCGATGAAAATATAGATTTCCTCCAAATGTCCTCAGGTTTCACTCCTGCAGGTTCATTTTTTCAAAGATCATATCAGTGCAAAATATAAGCACACTAAATCAATTTCACATGGGACTCTCTTGCGTGGTCTTTTTCAAACCCACATTTAAAATAAAAGGGAGAATTTTCGCGTTTCCAGCTATGTAGCAAAATTACTGGATATCACCAAACAGTGCTGACTAATCTTGTCAATGAAATCTCAGTCTACTATTTTTTTTTAAAAGTAATAACATGAAAAATGTGATTATGTTTTAATTTATCCTCTCTCCCTTGGCTTTCATTAGTGGTAAGTGTTATTTTGTATATTTTATCAGCGGGCATAAGCTCTTGTGTGAAAAACAAGATCCCATTTACAATTTTCCTTCTATTTATTGTGTTATGGTCAATCATTACGGTCAATTATGCATCGAAAAATATTGGAATTTAAATTTTTCTTTACCGTCACGGCATATCCTTCAATACAACTCCTCATTTCACTCCGTCTAATTTAATCAAATTAATGCGAATAAAATCATCTAATTGTGCAGAATTTCGGTCATCACGTAAGACTAATTGAATTCAATAGGCCGGCGAAGTTTTTGGTAAATAATGCAGAAAGAATTTTTTTCAATGTATTATATTTATTTTATTTCTTACAAAGAAGTAAAATAGTATCTTATTAAACAGGGTTGGTTCAATTTATTATATAAATAAATATTTTCAAATCAAAACACGGAAATTTAATGATAAATGGAAAAGCCAGACCAAAGTGGATCAGCAAGTTCGGGGAAGGCTAGCCCCTATCGGGAGAGTTAAAGGGAATGGGAACTTGGTTCGCCGAACAGTTGTTGACGAACCGATAATTCCATGTGTGTAAGCCGCTTAAGGGTCAATGAGATCCAACCAAGCACTCGTTTTGAAAAACGGGAAAATAGGAGCTATAAGCATTTTTTTTTTTCCTTCGCGAACCGGCCGTCTTAGGACCACGCAGTTAGTTTAGTTCTCACCCTCACCACCCTCTCACTATAAGCATTATTAATAAAACAAAGAAAAATAAAACTCGAATAAAATTAAAATGAAGAAGTTAACTTCGCTAGAAAGGGATTAGTAAGCGATACAAAAATAGATCGATTTAGTATTTTTAGCATTTTTAATCTCCGATGAAAAGATAAATATTCGAAAGAAAAAAAAAATCAATGGCGGTAATTTTTAAGAGTTTTTAGAAATTTCACGTCGGATTTTCTTCTGGGCCTACGTATTTATTGTTAAAAGTTAATGGGCCAGTAATAAATTACACTAACTGGGTTATGTTTGAAACTATCTAATTCATTATCTAATTTCCTCGGATTCATCTTTATAGTTACACGCTTGGTTTTTATACAAATGTGGAGTATTGTGTAGTTTACATTTATGGTTATTTCATTAACATTAAGTTACTTTGAATGTGTGTATGCTCCTGGGGTGTCCGTGGTAAGTAGATAAGGGCATAGGGTCCATACCGAAATAACCGCTGAGAAAAAAAATAACGAACTACGGCTAATTTAAAATATACGTAATTGTAATAACAGCCGTGAATAACTGTGATAAATTACCATTCATTAGGAAGGAGGGAAATTAATTGACTCACCTTGAGAGAAATCGACCGTCGAAATTGTTAAATGTAATTATATAATAGCCAAATGTAATTGCATTTTTTATTAATTAAAATAAAATAAGTATGTTAAACTTCTAATGTTTTATTATTTTTTAAGCCTGATGAAAACTCATAACTTTTTTATATGGTCCAATGGTTAAGTCGCTGAACTCGTATAAATGAAATCCTAATCAAGGTCAAACTAATTTAAAATGGGTTAAAACTATATCATTTGCTATAGTTATTATTACTAATTAATTACTTATTGATATTGTTATTATTATTTATTAATATTTGTTGCATATAATATATCAATAATATTTATTGCTTATTAATTACTAATATATCCTGTCAATCACTCCTGAACCGGAATAACAAAACATGATCACATAAGTCTATATATCATCCTTCCAATATTCCCTTTCAAATATGCATTATAAATAAAAAATAGCCGTTATTCCAGAGGAAGAATATATACAAAGATTAAAAAATAAAAAAGGTATGGCCTAATCCCGGTCTGTTCTGCAAATATCCCAAATTATTTGGTCACTCTGATACAGGACCGGAACAAGGGAGGATGGCGAAGGGGGAACTTACCCCAGGCGGCAAAATTTAGAGTACGGCAAATTTTAAGCGAAATTTTATTTTAAGGTTTAAAGTAAAAAAAATATTTTTTAAAGTGAAAAATGTTTGTTTCTACTTTTTGCATTGATCTTACTTAAGTCAATGTTAATTCTAGTAGATGATGGTTCGAATTGTTTCGAAATATACTACTTATAATACTGTAGAATATTAAAAAAACTATCTCTGGACCTTTCCTTGGTTTTCAGAGCAAATAGTAAGTCTCAAAATGACTAGCATACTTTTAAATTCCATATTTCATCGATATAATGATTAGAATTATTTTTTTGAAAATATTAAATTAGTATTAGAATTTCTGAACACTAAATTTTATCGAAATGTGGTTTGTTAGTGATGATTTTGATTAAAGATTTTGATTTCATGCCGGGGTATTTTATTTATAATAGACTGAAATTATTAATTAAAATTACATTTAGGTTAACACTTTTACAACCGCGATGTACATACATGTCTTGGCTAAACCTCACACTACAGAATTTGAAGATATAAATATAAACTGGGACGGCTTAGAGTCATAAGAATTTAGAAATAAGAAACAAAATATCCAAAGTTGTTTGTTTATCCATAAATCTTCTAAACTCGTCCATTATTTCATGGTTTAGGTTAGGCTAAACAGGTGTTAACAATATGTTAGAAATATATTATTAAAAAGAAAATAATAAAATGTTTGCTGTATAATCGATTGGTGTTGGTAGTAGATTGTATATTTTTTAATAAAACAGCTTTTTTATCTCAAGAAGATTTAATTTTATAAAACACAGTGGAGAGACAGAAAATTTGTTTTGAATTAAAATAATTTGTTTTAGTTTAATAAAAAATAAATAAACAAAATTTCTTTGAATTTTATATAATATTGAAATCAGCATAATATTCTATAGCAAGACTTTTCTAAAATATCACTAGTTTTATAATTCTTTAATTATTTCAATCTATTAGTAATTTATTTTTTAAACATGTGTAAATTCAGAACATGAAGATGTCTTAGTTTCTCACTTTTTCCAATTACATTTCATTTCATCATTCAATCAAAAATGGAAGTTTTTCAAACTAGACTGGACTAATATAAAAATTTGAAGATCTTCGTATGCATAAATAATAAGAAATGAAAACATGCCCTAAGATTTCCCACACACATTTCAACGTGCTTTTAACAGTTCTGGCCATGAGCAAATATGTGTCTGCGACGCAAGAAGCAAGTATGTGTTGGGGATACGATCGTGGTATGCGACTGCGATTCTTCAATGCAATCGAATACATCATTTTTCCAACATCCAAAAAAAACATGCATATTTCACTGCAGCAATAGCACCAAATCAAAAATTTCCTTCCCATCGGTAGAAACTCAGTATTTTATGGTTCCCGTGCATGAAAATAACTCTATGAAACAGAGACAGGGGCAGGGACATTGTAAATGCCACCGAAATAAAGTACAGAGGATAATACCCTGTTCATTTCAAAGCGATTCAGAAACTGAATGGATCTGCGAAGTTGAAGAACCCAGAAAACCAAGGCGGCTTATTTTTCCCAAGTGGAGAAAATCAAGACTAAAGAGCAGAGTTAAGATTCAATACTGTTGCAATGTTGGCAATCCATTACCAAATATTAACAATGATCTTATTTTCGAAAGGATAGATATGTGGGGAGGAATCACCAGCAGTTTGATCGAAGCCCTTTCAAAAGAGTTAGCAGAAAATAAATACTGTCAGTGTAAAAAACTACATTTTAATCGTGATCCTCTCGATGGGTTAAATGAACTCATGCCTAATAGAAATTCGAAAACCGATGAAGAAATTTTGAAAATTTCATCACAAGAAATGTATGATAATTCAATGCCAAAAATACTATGCACTCAAATGAATTAAAAATGGAGTATTGCAAAATGCCATGATTACATGAATGGATGAAAAATGAAATACTACAAAATACTACATAAGACAATTTCAAAATTAAAAACATTATACAACATGGGTATAATTTATCTATCAGAATTTATTTCCAATTACATAAGCATATACATAAATAAGTAAGGCCGAGTGCACATTGAAACGAACAGCAGGATACCACAGTTTCTGTGGACTGGTGTTATAGGAGAGACACCACGGCGTCGCATGTGGCATACGTGGAACCAGAATCACAGAAACTCTGATTTCCTTTTCTGCGTTTTAATGTGCGTCCGGCCTAAAAGTAGGCCGGGATTTAATTTAAGATAACAGTATCTAACTCAACCAGTATAGTTAATGAGCCTACCTAATGAGCGCTAATATGTAGGACAAGTTGTTGGTTGATTCAGTTGATACGGGGTGTTCACTCGTGAATGTCTCCCAATTTATTTGGGGAACATATCAAATCCACGATGGCAATGTTTGATTTATGAAACCCCGTATGTGCTGGTGAAATGGAACCGGATTCCATTACCTATTCCTCCAAAAAAGCTTCAAGAATTACCCTAGAGAAGCAATAATAAAATAGCTCTAAGAGAGTAAGCTACTCGATTATCACTAGTGGAGGAGATGGAACAGAATAGGATATGAAACACGGATCATATAGTAAAATAATTTTTGACCTAAAACCATTGTTTTATTGATATTCCTTGCAATTTTTTAAACTAAAAAAAAGTTAATTAAAAAATACACTGAGGGGTTTCATATTACAATCAGGGACAACGAAATTTTTTTAATTTTCTATCACTGGTTAGTAAAAAACAAAGCGGAATTCCACGTTACCACCACTATCTCCTATTATTGCTTAATTATTATATTATTAGTTAATAATAAGTAAACAAAAATAATATAAATAAGTTAAAGTAAATAAAAAATAAAATTTGGTGCGCGTATCTCCTAATTTGAAATAAATTTTAAAAGTTTCTATGGAAACATTTAGCTTTCATTAAATGATATAAAAGTATAAATTATTATTTACAATTATCACTGAAGTTTGTGCGTTTTTCGCTAATCTACATCACCTTCTACAACTTTATATGTTAGATATTAATTATTCATAAATCTTTAGCTTTCCTACGGTATATTTTGCTTATATATTACTACTCTTATTTCTGGCAATTTGTTTTTAATCTGTAAAATATTTATCCTATTTTTCTCCTTTTGTTAAATATCAGATTCTTTCATAGTTTATATTTGTCCATTTTTCATTACTACTAACAATCAGAGAAGGTTAATTATTTCAAATAAACAAAGATAAAGGGGTATTAGAGGTAGTCATTTTGATAATTCGCCATTTAAGCACTGTCAAACTATTTCAATGAGGATAAGACCTTGCTGATATTAAAGACCATTTAATCGTACATTGGTATAAATACTTCATCAAAATCGTTAGAGCCGTTTTCGAGAAAAAAAATTAAAAAAGTTTAAAATCAATTATATAAAGTGCCACTTCCAGTACATCGATTTTACCAAAGATTTTGCTGTAACATCCCAAGCATATATCTACTTAATTTCAGTATTGTGTAAATCGATGATATTAAGCCGCAGTTCCATTAACTCCAATATGCTATATCTTTGCTAATATTAGCTCAATTTCGAAGATTTATTTTTTGTTTTGTAGAGAATTTTAATATCTTCCATATGATTATTTACAATATTTATCATAAAATGCATGCTTTTTGAGTTATACAAAAACATAGTTTTCCTTTCCTCATAACTATTTTCCCTACATTTTCTCAGTGATATATTACATATATAAAAATCTGGTGCGGCGCGCGCATCACACAACTTTCCCTTACCGTCCTATAATAATTATCTTTTTAATACAATTTTAAAGAGTTCACATAAACACTGCTTCTAATAAACTTAGCAGCATATACATCTTCTCCCGCTTAAGTACAATAAAAAAAATGTTTAAACAATTTTAGTAAAACAATCCTGTACACTATCTATATATTTTAACTTTGTCAAGTTGCAAATATATTTTAAAAGTTTCTGGTTTAGTTTCCATGGAAACATTTTCTTTCCATTAAATAATGTGAAAGTAGAAATTATTAAGTTAATTTCCGCTTTTGTATTCCTAAATTAGTTTATTACAGAGCGTATTGTTTACAACAGATTGGCGGATTGCTGGGAGGAGGTTCGGTCGCATCCATCTCCTTTCGGATGCGCTTGGTTATCCATCTAGGGTCTTGTGCTCCTCATAAAATACACTGTATCTTTGCTAATACTGGTCCGATTTTGATGATTCTTTTATTGCTTTTTATATAATTTAATTACTTTTCATACGATGCTACATATAATTTAAAGTAAAATGCATACTTTTTAAGCTATGCGCAAATAAAATATTCTTTTCATCATAACTTTTTTCTCTGCAATTCCTCAGTGATTTATTATATAAATGAAAAGTTAAAGGCCTTTATGAAGAATAATTTAGGCAAGTTTCATCAAAATCGTTAGAGCCGTTTTCGAGAAAAATGTAAAAAAGGGTAAAATCCATGATATAATTAGCCGATGCGCGGTCAGCCCGATGCGCTGTATCTTTACTAATACTGGTCCGATCTTGATGATTCTTTTATTGTTTTTTAGATAATTTAATTACCTTTCATACTATTCTACACATAATTTACCGTAAAATGCATACTTTTTATGCTATGCGCAAATAAAGTATTCTTTTCACCATTACTTTTTTCCCTGCAATTCCTCGGTGATTTACTACAGAAATGAAAAGTTAAAGGCCTTTATGATGAATAATTTAGGTAAGTTTCATCAAAATCGTTAGAGCCGTTTTCGAGAAAATTGTAAAAAAGTGTAAAATCGATTATATGAAGTGGCACTTCCGGTTAGTCGATTTTGACGAAAAAGTTGCTGTAACATCACATCCATATACCTTCAATACGTAATTTCAGTATCGTACGACTTTTCGTTTTTGAGCTGACTGTTCACATACACACAGACACACAGACCATTTTGCGAGCCTTGGTCATTTGGACTCAGTGGACCTTAAAACGTGTATTTCCGTTGAAAACTCGAATTTGAAAATTTTCACGATCGCAATACTTCCCCTTTCTATATACTTCGTATATAGGTAAGGGAAAGTAAAAAGTTAAAGGGTTTTAAGGAGAATACTTTAAGCACCTCATCAAATCCGTTAGAGTCGTTTTCGAGTTAATTGTAAAAAAGTTTAAAATCAATGATGTTAAGCATTTTCGGAAAGTCAATTTAAGCGAAAAGTTGCTTTGTACCTACCTTAAATATGAAATTTCAGTTTCGTACAACTTTTTGTTTTTGAGATACGCTTTTCACACACACACACACACACACACACACACACACACACACACACACACACGCGCGCACGCACACACACACACACACACACACGAGTATTCGGCAAGCATTATCCAATATTTTGCTCAGATATTTTATAATACCTCTAATCCATAAAAATTTGATGTTTCTAACAATCTATAGATAAAACATTTAGTTTAGAGTGGTTGAAGGGAGACGAATTTTTTTTCTTCTTTGCATTCTATTGTCGCAAACGAAAATCCTAGAAACCACATATTTCCTTTTTGAAAAAGGAAAGTGCAAGAAATAAAATATCGATTACTCAGGGAGTAGAATGAGAAAGGAATAGAGAGACAAACGAATTATTCTGTAGTGCTGCAAACAAAAGATTTATTGTTTCCTATTTATTGTTTAATTTAACGTCTTTATGGGAGTCAAGCAACGTCCTATAATAGCTAACTAACTAGGGCAAGAAGGACAGGTTAGCCTACAGGTTACCAGCCTATTCTGACCAGAGACTCAGTCTGGTCTGAGGGTCTCAAGCCTTCCAACCAGTGGCGTAGCAACAGTAGGAGGAAGGGGGCGCCGATATCTTAATGGTGTCGAATATTTGATTTAAATGAATAAGTGTCGGTATCGATACTTCATCGGTAGCGTATTTCTCTAGAAGCAGATGGCCTGTCATAGTGGCGGGGAGTGGCAGAGACGAAATTGGGATTTTTGCCATTGAAGGGGCAAGCCAAATTTTGCCCTTCCTCGTTTCATCTCCCTCCAATAAAAAATAACAGTTTGCCTACCCTCCCCTAGTTCCGGTCCTGAGGGGCGACAATCTTGAAGTTTGTCCATAGCGCCAGTGGACTTAGCTACGCCACTGTTTTTAACATTCTTCAAGGTCTCAGATATTATGGCACCATTCCTAGATATGATTTTTCTCAAATTAAACCTCATTAACATATACCAACCTTCGTCAGCACGCAATATCAGTAGATATGTCGGCCGACAGATGGTCTGCATTTTCAAAGAATCTCTTTTGAAATACTTAAAATATGTCACAACATAACTTATTGAATAGACGACTCGAAAAGTCAAATATTGTTGGTTGGGTCAGTTTTTTCATATGCACAGTCACATGCTAGTATGTATTGTAATGTAAATGTATATTGTCCTATGCCATTATTTAACATTGATATCATCGGCGTATATAGCCTACCTTGTTGTATGAAAATCGGCTCTAAATAAATAGATTTTAATGACAAAAATAGGATTTCTAAATTAAATTTGGCATGGATATGGCGTTTATTGTAGTCGGTGAAGATTTCATGAAGATGGGAATCGTTTATGAGGTTTTACAGGATGCTAATAAAGAAATTAGTGCTGGAATATTGTCAGCGCAGTCTTATTACGGCTTTCAGGGCTACTACAAATAGGAAGTTTCCTAGAAACCAAAAATGTACATGAGATTCCTTTATATAAATAAAATATTTAACTACTGCACAAATAAAGGGCAAAGAGATGAAAACACATGGAACAGATCGACTGTATTGCCCAAGAAAGGCCAATCTGCTTTTTTGTTCACTAACCAATCTTTTTTTTGTTAACGTATATTCTAACGAGAAGTTAAAAGGGCCAACCTGCAAACTGAACTGTTAAAATTATATAGCATAACGTAATAAGTTAAACAAATATCAAATTACGTGGCAAGTTAATCCATAATAACCTAAAAAGAATTCTAAAAGAATCTCAGAATGACGTGTGAAATTCAGATTGGCCCTTCTTGCACATACAGTCAATATGTACAAAAAGTTCTAAAGATGGGTATGAAATCTTGAAAAGTTAAAAAGAAATAAATTATATGGTAAGCTTTTGTTTTTTAACTATACGTAACAATAGAATCATTATTGATTACTTTTTTAGGTCTCCAATCCTTTTATGCAAGTAAGAAATGTTTAGATATTCAAACATATATATTAATCGGAAATATGTTTGTTTTATTAATTATGAAACATAATGATTAATCAGTTTTCACCGGAAATAAACGTTTTAAGGTTCCCTGCATTATTCACAGATTGGAAAATAACCTACACCAGACAGAATGGAAAAGCCGAGATTTATACTGTGCCTCTTTCACAAAATAAAAGTGAGCTCCCCTAGACCTGAGACAAACTGATGTGCTACAGACGCCACACAAATTAAGCCACGCCTTATTTTGTCCAAATTATGCACCGTGCCAAACAAAGGCGAGCAGCGTCACCCGAGCGGTACCCACCACGGCTGGTTTGGATTGCGAACCGTACAATAGTGATGGGCAAAAAGTACTCTGATTAACGAGTACCGAGTAACTTACTCAAATCTTTACTCCAGAGTACTTTTTTTGCAATCTTTTGCAACTTTGAAGGCGCGCTATAACGATCCGCTCTGTGTTGGTACATCAAAGAAAAGTGTTTGTGAGCGCTGAATTTGGAAGGGATTATGCGTTGATATCATATTATGGCTTGTAAATAAATAAAAAAAACACACAACAAACACTGATATTTGTCTTATTTTAAAAAGAAAAAAAATTGAAATTCCAATAATATTCAAACAAAAGATCATCATTAACATATTTTTTTAATTTGAAAAATATTTACTTAATTCTTATTTTTTACTTAAGATTATTTTCATTTAGTACCATAGCGACAATAACAATCGGTTAGCAGCAGACTTGATTACACTTATATGTTTACTATTTTCTTTATGTAACATCTGGAAATAAAAATGATATTCAAAATTATAGGTCAATTTCAATTCTCAGCAGTTTTCAGAAAATTCCGAAAAAATAATATTTTTTTTCTATTATGTAAAGAAGTACATTGTTGATGAGCAACTTGGTTTCATACCAAGACGGTCAAGTGTTAACTTCATAGGATTTGTTGCTGACTTGGATTCTCAATAATTTCGAGCAAGTGGATGTTATCTAGCCGTTTATTTATGAATCGCTTGAGTTGGTCGATCACGATATTATTTTAGAAAAAATATACAAGTTTGGCTTATCTTAAGGCTACATCAAACAGATATCTTCTTACCTCAAATATAGAGTACAGCTTGTTCAGTATTATGGTTCATGCTCTAAGGCCTTTATATTGACTTCTGAAGTCCCACAGGATAGCAATTTAGGCCCATTAATGTATCTTTGTTTTATTAAAGAACTTCCAGATAATATTAAATATTCTTATTTTCTGAGGATTTTAAATTACATAGAATTATAATATGTTGATAATAATATATTGAATAACATCAGAAGTTAAATATCAGAAAGCAGGTTATCTCCTAATCTACTTTTTATTTTGTTTTTATTTCAATAAAAAATTAACGGTATTTGGGAATAACGATATTCCTGAGCCGGTTTAATTAAGATATTGTAATGAAATCTAACGAACACTCATGAAGCTTTTATTTAGTTAAACATGGCGTGGTACAATAATATACAATCATGGATGCAAACAAGGTTATAGTTACTTAATCACATGGTTACTTGATCACATGGTTACTTGATCACATAGTTACTTGATTACAAATATATTACAGATATTGATCTTATTAAGTTCATTTACAGCATGATCCATAAATAAAGAAACTGGCTATATTCTAATCTTCCAATTTGATCTTATTAAGTTCGTTGACAGCATGATCCATAAATAAAGAAACTGGCTATATTCTAATCTTCCAATTCATTCAAAAAATGTTTTTAATTTAATAAAAAAATTAAAGATATTTTGAAATATTGATATTTCTGTGTCTATAAAATTAAGAAATTGTTTTTATTAAGTTTATTTACAAAAGGATTTAAATATTTAAAAAAGGATTATCTCCTTATCACCTCCTAATTTGTTTAGAATTTAAAAAATAAAATAAAATTATCATATTTTGAAATATCGATATCCTATGGTGATAATATTTTGATATCGATATCAATATCAATATTTCGCTTTCAATATCCCATGCCTAGTCCAAACACTTAAGAAGATGTTCAAAGCAATGAAATCTTCGTGAGTTTTATTGAAAAGAAGGATTCTTGAAATCGTCTTAAAAGTTAGAGAACGACAACACGAGAAAAAAGCATGACAACATGATAGAGATATACCTAGGACAAACCTTAGAATCAGTTTATATGATCATTGATTTTGTAACCAAGGTTGGCAGATTGGCTGGAAAAGCTAGAGATTGGAGAACGTTGGAAAACCTAAGATAACCCTCTTGTATCTTTCTCTCTAATCCATGCACTTTATCTATACCTCTAAAGATAAGTTTATGGTTTCTATGTGCTTGCATTTGTATATAGATGTATATTGCTTCATTGTATATATTACTTCTTCTTTTTTTTTTTTTTGTTGCACATACTTTATCTTATTTCGTTTGTAGATGTGTGTAAAATATATGTAGAGGAGTGGAAACCTAAAAGCAGTTTCTATGCTTCGCATTAACCAGCCCGTCTCACCTAAGCTAAGCTTGTAGACTATTGTATGACAGAGTATGTACGTACACCTTTTATTAAAAAAAAAAAAAAAAAAAATTTCATCACATATGACTAATTCAAAATAGCCTGGCGCCCATAATACAAAGTTAAATAAAAAGTAAACTGAATACTCTGGTCATAATTTAAAAGTTTATTTAATAATGATATGAAAATAAGTACATAAATGAGATGGATTTTTGATTGACTTTTACTTCAACAATATTTCACCTTTATCGCTATTGATGAAAAAAAAAAAGTGTAGAAACCTTTTAATAATTAGTTTAGATAAAGATACATTCTATCGCTTAATTTTAGAAAATATCTGATGTGTACAACACATGACTTCCTTGTACGCCTATTAAACAAATCTGTGGCTCAAAAAGTGATCCTGAATTTGGTTACTAGTTTCCGAAGATCGCAGTATCTCAAAAACAACACTCGGCGTCGCGACATCCATCTATTGACACACACACAAATAGGGAGGGAAACCAGTATTTTACGCTAAATGTTAACACTTAAAACAAGTATTAAAAATATTTAATTGGATTGGAAACCAAATTACGTTTGTAACCTTTATTACCGAAACATATGATTTATGTATTTAATTTAAATATAATTTTTGATCTAAGCTTATTATGACCTTCAAGTAAAGTACCGTTTTCGGCTCATCAATTTTAATCAAAATATAGTAAATACATTCACATGAATATAAAAGTCATTTTTACCAAATTTGAGATGTGCTACATTATATTTTAATATAATTTTTGATGGAAATTAATTATGAACTTCAAGTAAAGTACCACTTCCGTAGATTAAGCAGTGACCAAAAAGGGTGGTTCACAACTAGATTTTACAACAATCCTGAATACAAAATTTCAACTTTCTACGGCTAACCGTTTTTGAGTTGTGCGAAATACGAACGAACGTACGAACGTACGTACAGACGCCATGACGGAACTAGTCAAAATGGGTTCAGAGATGGTCAAAATGGATATTTCCGTTGAAATCTGAAAACCGAAAATTTTCGCGATTACAATACTTCCTTTACTTCGTACAAGGAAGTAAAAAGTATATATAATGAAAATAATAATCATAAAGAAATATTTTTAAATTGCATCCACAAGTCCTCCAGTATATTTTCAATTGCAATATAATATCAATAACAATTAATTTCAATTATAAATAAATTATATTATAATTTCGATTATAAATTTTATTGAAGTTTTAACTTAAATTAAAACTTATATAATAATTTCAATTGCAATGTAATATTTTCAATTACACAAGTCCTCCACATCTTACTTCGATAATTTTTTTAATTACCCCATAGCACTAAGTAAACTAGTAAGTACCTGGTGGTTGTACGTCGGCTCCAGTGGATGCTCGTTCGGCTCCTCTGTCGGCTATACGAAATCGGCTCCTCGTTCGACTGAATCGATGATCCCCGTTTAAGGTTCCATCAGAATAAAATAAAGTATTCCATTTCAACTTACAATTATTATGACTATATATATATTATTTTCACTACTCCGAAATAACTGACTTAACAAGTTTAACAATTGTAGAGTAATTTAAATTTATAATTTTGTTTTTGCTTAAACATATGTAAATTTAGAAGACGAAAATGACTTAGATTGTTCAATTTTTCCAATATATTTCTTTTTAAACATTCAAACTGAAATACAATGTTCTGAAACTTAACTAAATTATAATCAAAGTTTGAAGTGTAAGTGAACGTAACTAAGAACAAATTAAAACATGTTCTCCGATATACCGCCCGCTTTGCAACATAATTTTATGGATTGTCGTCGAAATCAAGAATGCGAGCCGCCAACAGGATGGAGAATGAATCAAATTGGTGATTGCTACTGCAACTGTTTCAATGTTACTCAGCAAAGCCACCAACAATCCTTAAGTAATTGGCAATATGGTGATTTATCAGCAACGCAGCAAAGATATGTAAGTGATACCCTTGTAATATCCGGCTGCAATCCTTTAATACCCAATACAGTTTGTCTTCAAAATCCAAATAACCCAAACATGTTTCACAGCTACAATGTTAACAAAGATAACTGTTCATCAACCGCGCCTCGAAAATTCTTGACTACAAAGGAGGAAACTGAGCATTGTAAAGAATTATGTAAACTTCACCTAGATAATGCTGTACAGGAGATATGCAAGGCAATGCAAATTCATCGAAACACTAATAGGTACGAAGAACGAGGAAAACCAGAGAGGCTAATTTTTCCGAGATGCAAAAGCCGAAAGATGCATTATGAAGACACAGGACAAGAAAACGGCTTGCTGATAAAAAATGATGAGAATAAATCGTCGGTGGATGCACACTATCAACAACTTTCAGAAAAGATAGATATCTGGGCGAAAATTAACTGCAAAATGATTCGAGATCTTTCTAAGAAGCTATCGGACAATAAATGCTGTCCGTGTGAAAAACACCAGGCTGAGCTAGATGAGTTGCCCCCTTCAAGAAATTCAAACAGTGACGGTGCGAAAGAATCTAATTGTTATCACAAAGAATATTTAGTTTGCCGATATGAGGAAATGTCAAATACTATACATAGCAGCGGAGTAGAAAGAAAACCTAAAAAATCCCGCTTCCTTTTTTGGAAGCAAATAAAGCAAAGAATAAAATGTGGTTCACTGAAGCCATAGAATGAGGAAGTATCACAATAGAATTCTATAAACAAGGTACATATTAACAAACTACTTTAATAAATATCTGGAAGATCTAAAACAATAAAAATTTAGGCACTAGAAACAATAAAGAAATGTGAATGAAAAATAAGTAAAATAGAAGGAGGTGGCATTAGTGGCCTATATGTCGTGAAAAAAAAAGCATTGAAAAAACGCAAGGGCAAAATAGTTTTTGAATCTAGTTCAAGTCAATTAATTATCTTGAGACAATTAAATAAATATATTCTTTAAGAAATGGTTAATAACGTAAAATGATTTTGCAGCGCTTAATCAATTAATTTATTGTTTTATTATTGAATCTGTGGGACATCGATGTTGATATAGTACGAGTAAAATTAGTATTGTTTGTGATCGAGAGCAGAGTTTGGTGAGGAAAAGTGGCGAAAGGTAAGGTAACGGAATTCAGTTTCAACTTGAGGTTGAAAACGTTCTAAGATGAGTTAATATTTAACTTCATTTCATGAAATGAACCTAACTAATTATGCCACATGTTATGGTTTTATGTTATACTTTATCTTATGGCTTTATCTAATGATACAGTTCTGGGAGGTTTGCCTGTTATACTGTTTGTTAAGCCTATTAAACAGTTCTTTGATTCTTTAATTGAATGTTCCCATTTATTCAACTTTTTAATTTCGGATTTCACGTTAACTCGCGAGTGATTGAGTATAGAGAATTACTTCGAATCCAAACGCCTCCCAATCGACACCAATGAACCTCAAGCTTCTCGTCAATGAAAAACAATCTTTAAAAATTTTGTCGAGGGAATCAAAGGAGGAAAAGAATTTAAGTTAAAACTTCTAAACGATTTCGTTTTTTACTTTCACGTGAAAAATTTCGAATCCGAGTTTTCAACGGAAATACACGTTTTAAGGTCCTCTGAGCCAAAATAAACAAATCTCGCAAAATGGTCTGTGTTTGTGTGATTTTTTTTTTTTTTACGGTAGTAGTTGTAAATCTTCAAAAGACGTGGATAGACCCATTCCCATCAGTGTGTCGGATTTTCGCCCACTAAAACCACCTCTCTACACCTGTTTCCCACCTTCCATGAGACCACCATTAGGCATTGCTTCATGGAGAGGGAGTGACTCAGTACCGTCTCATTGTATTAGGCTATCTCCTTTATAAGGCTCGTCTTTCCTTCTTTTTCTTCCTCAGCAGCTTGATGATCTATGTTGCTAGACGTTGGCCCGCCAAACAACATAAGAGTACCATTAGGCTGAACCGCAGTGCCCTCGAATTCGTCTCTCTCTTTCTGAAAGCGAGAACAGCATAAGAATAGGCGTTCCATGCTCTCTTCTATTGTTGGACACATACTGGTAGGCTTGAAAGCAGCCATGCTCTATAAGCAACTATGGGAGGTAATATTCAACTTCTCTTCCAACCCAGGGTTGGATGCAGAGAACCAGCCTGTGTGTTCACCTCTCGGTCGTTGCCATCTGTCGACTGTTTCCTTTCTTTCTTTGGTCCTGGGAATGCGGTCCACTCAGTTATATGAAGGCCTCCTCTCTTCGGCCTCATGGCACACGCATATATATATATATATATATATATATATATATATATATATATATATATATATATATATATGCATACAAACGCAGCGTCATATGAAACTGTACGAAACGCGCTGATCACTATTAACGCACTCCGGCGGTATATGGACAACAATGGTCTTCTTATCCAAGCCACCTTTCCATATTGCGGCTGCGAAGAGCAGGATGGATGTTACCACATATATCGATATCAACATCCTGCGACTGTGCTTGGGTCCTCCTACGTTGGGCATCAGTCGAGCCAGTGATTTGGTCACTCTAGCCGCCTTATATCATGCCTCATGGATATGCGCCTTTTATCAATTCTGACCCCGTGATATGCCAAGGAAAGCTTGGACCGAATCTCTTGCCTATCCACTCTAAGAGTGATTTCTTTCCTTCTTTTCCGGCTTCTGTATTGTCTGCCACTTGCGGATGCCATCAGATTTCGGATCAGTAAAATACTCGGGTTGGTCTTCAGGGTCACTTTTGTATTTTGCTTCGATCACCAATGCGAAAACCTACTGTTTTGGCACCTTTTAGTAGGCTAAGCCTAAGGACTCTATCGTACATGATATTCCACTGTGGTATGTGTGGTAAGTCTATCTGAAATACGAAAAGTTGTACGAAACTGAAATTCCATATGTAAGATAGGTATACACATGTGAGGTTATAGCAACTTTTTTTTTGCCAAAATCGACTCACCAGAACTGCCTTTATATGATCAATTATGCAAATTTTTACGATTTTCTCAAATAGGTTCTAACGATTTTGATCAAACTTGTTATACAAATGTATCTTAATTATCAGCAGGTCATATCCTCGTTGAAATCGTCTGATAGGGCTAAAATGCCAAATTTTCAAAATTTCTTCTTGGAGAGAATATCTGATGTGGACAAACATGACTTCCTTGTACGCCCATTAAATTATAAATCCCTGGCTCAAAAAGTGATACTGAATTTGGTTACTAGTTTCCGACTAAGGAAGATAAAGGAAGTAAAGAAATAATCCAAGGAAGAATAAAACAGAGAGATACGAGGAAGTCAGAAGCCCAATAAATAAGTCAGGAAGTAGGATGACTAGCTGCCAGAAGAATCAGTCTCAGAAGGTCCTTACGAAATATCTCAGCTAATAATGGTCCGATTTAAATGATTATTATTTCGTTTTGTAGGAAATTTCATTAGCTTTCGTTTAAATACAATAAAAGCACCAAACAAAAATTTTTGTGGAAAATTTTCGCGATTACAATACTTCCTTGACTTCGTACAAGGAAGTAAAAACAAAAAAAAAATTTGCGGACGGATTTTTTTTTTATTCGATATTTGAATTCTACGTATCTTGAAACGTAAAACACCCACAAATTTTGAGGGGGGAGGGGATTACAAAAATTGTCTATTGAAAGTCTAATATGAACTTCAAATAAAATACATCTTCCGGTTTTCCAATTTAGACCAAATTCTAGTATGCTATTTAAATTAATATGTAAAGTATAAATACTAAATTGGAGAAGTTTTGCATAATATTTTAATATCTTTTTGATGGAAATCAATTATGACCTACAAGTAAAGTACCACTTCTGGTGATTAAGCAGTGACCAAAAAGGGAGGTTCACAACTAGATTTTACAACAATCCTAAATACAAAATTTCAACTTTCTACGGCTAACCGTTTTTGAGTTATGCGAAATACGAACGAACGTACGCACAGAAGCCACGACGAAACTAGTCAAAATGGATTCAGGGATGGTCTTCATGTAGACCAGCATCCACCAGTAGTCTTAACCGGCTCTCTATAATAGACGTGTACACGTCATTAAGCACAGGAGACAGGCTAATAGGTCTGTAATTGGAGCGATCACTTTGACTCCCTCTCTTAAGGATGAGGATAATAACTTTGTATTCCCATTCCTAAGGAATTCTTTCATCGTTCCAAACTCTTCGAAAGAAGTTCTGTAGGGCTCCTATTAACTTTGATAAAGCCCTGGATGACCTATGACTGGACCTGAAAGATGCTATATTGGAGTCCACGATTAAAGTGTGTGATGTGAAGTAAGTATCAGCCAAAGGGAAACGCTAAGACTGATGGAGTGAAGAGCTAAGGGCTCTCATAAGGGAAAAGGAGAACATCTGGAAAATGCTCTGTATGGAGAGAAGTCGGAGCAACTACCAGCTATACAAGGGCGCAAGAAACAGGGTGAAGATGGCTGTGAAGGAAACAAAGACGAAAGCAGGGGATGAATTTGGCCGATCTCTTGATAGTGACCATTCGACCTCTTCCGTCGAAAAATCAAGACTCTCAGAGATAGAAAGTTAAAGCAAATGAGAAGCATACAGAATGAGAGAGGAAAGGTGGTGAGGAGAGGAGAATGAGGTGCTGGAGTCGGGCGTAGATACTACTCAAGACAATTCGAGGGAAATCCGAAAGAAAGAGATGTTTAACTTTTAAAAGCTAATGTCAGGAACAGAAGACAGAACTATTATTCTTATCATCATTCATCATCATACCGTGAAGTTCGTTCAAAACTTTTACAAACAATTTAAAAAAAAAGGATCTAAGTTAAAATTTTATTTGTAAAACATTAATTAAATAATGCACATTTAATCATACTTATTGCTATATGAAATGAATGGGAAAGTAAATGTAAATATTATAGCGAAGATGTTTTCTACAAAAAAATATTTTTTTTATTGTAAAGCTAGTACACTATTATAAATGTGATTTTATTACTGATACAACCATAGGCTATCAGAGCAAAATGTGTTTTTTTAAAGTCATGATTATTTAATATTTTCAAGTTCAAACTTGAATTCTGAAAGCATTTTCTAAAGGCACTTTTGACTGTAAATATACCAAGGCTAAAGGGGCGAACAAATTTCTCGGTAATCCATTGCATTGTTTAGAATTCGTCTCATTTCATTCACAGATTTTCAAGGAACAGGATCAAAATGATCATAAATTTGTCAAAACGGCAATAAAGCTTCACTTTCTTTCTGATTTTATTAACAAATGACGCTTTCACACAATAATTTCACTCTTGTTAAAATGTTTTTGTAGTGAACTTGCTTCCACATTTATGAAGTTGTCATGACAGCAATTACAAAATCAAAATTTTTTTTAATAGTTCTTCCCTATTTTCCCTGTTAAGGAAAGCAATTCGAAAAATGTAACGCATATTAACCTTCCGGAAAAAAATTCCCTAAATTATAGTTAAAACCGCATCAAAATCGACCGATTACTTATCGATTTTTGCGAGCACAAACATACACAGGCTGAATATATATACATATATATACACAAATTCTAATTATATATATATACAATTATATATATAATTATATACACAAATATATATATATATATATATATATATATATATATATATATATATATATATATATATATATATACTTTCATTTAAATTATTGCATTAATATAAGCTCATTAATGTAATTAAAGTAACTGATGTGGATCAAGCCAATAGCTAATGCATTTATGAATGCTCGTTGATGAGGAAGAAGACTGACAGCGTTACCTACCCACCGCTTCCCGGCTAATTAAGTGCATTTTCTAAGTAAACATTTTGAATATTTAAATAAATGACTATTGGTTTTTAAAGAAGAATAAGTGCTCCACAAGTTATATTTGAAGACTTTTTCGTTATTATTGGCCGTTTTATTGCCACTGGTCTTGAAAGTTCAACTTTCGTGTGGACGACTTGAAAAAAATGGCATTACTGGAGCTTTTTAATATCCAAGCCAACTATTTTTTTAAATTATTCCATATCTTTTGATTCTCTGAATATTCGGCTTAATAAACAAATTCAATTATAGCGAAAGTAAGCCAAATGGTGAATGAGAATGACCAGAAAATCTAAATCAAGTCAAAGTCGGCAGACTGCCCATTTTTGGACTTCATTGATAGATGAAGCCCTTTTTCTATCTATTTTTTCAATCATTAGTGACAGAAGATGTGCAATATATAGGGATATAGGGGAGTGGGGGAGTGGCGCAAGGTAGGAGGGTCTGGGCCACAGACTACCACCCGCTATATAGACTCACTTGTTAACACATAAAATGTATCATATCTTAAAAAGTCAGTCTGATTACCCGTCTGGTGAGCTCTAATTAACTTTTTAGAGATTCATTTGTTGATAAGTCCAGCAAATTAAATGCCCATTTCAAAAATCACAATGCTATTACTGAAAATTGCATAAATACAATTCATAACTAATTATAGTTTAAAAATACAATCCTAAAATTAAGGGCCTCTTACGCAGTCAATATTATCGAGCCAATCTCGAATTTTGGAGTCTTTTTTTATATATGGTCGCCAGTTAATTTTAAATAAATTATAGTGATTATTGTTATTTACAAAATAAAACACATGATAAAAATAGTGTAGTAAAATTATTTTTTTATTTCAAAACCAAATAGAACAAAAAAAGAAATTAGCACGGCCTAATATCTATGTGACTTACTCTGGTGGCCAATATTCCAAGATGTCTATCAGAATTCTATCAAAAAGATCATTCCCTTGGTATTTTTGCCTCCATAGGAACTCGCATAAATATGAGTCAATCATGTATCTATGAGTTCCATACTCTTTCTTCTTGCATTTTTTGGCCTTGGCCCACAATGACTCCACCCTCTGTGTGTTCGCTCCAGTCTCTGGGTCCACAAAATTTTTTAAATTATTAACAGTTAAATGCTTATAATTTTTCGTAGTATATGAAAAGCAATTTGGTATTTGTAAACCAAGTACCTGTATAAATATGATCTCCATTTGGCTGTTTTCTCTGAGAATTTCATCTCATGTCCTTTTTCACATTTTCTTTCTTTGTGAATTAGTCCTTTATCTACTAAAAAATCGCAGGCACATTTTACATATTTAAAATTATCATATACCTCAAACGAATTCATTTCTGTAAATGAGAGTTACATTTATGAAACATATGTTTACTTAATTACTTAAGAACAGTTACTATTCATCATTATAATTTATTTAAAAGTAACTGGCAAATGTATATTAAAAAACGCTGCAAATTATTACACAATGGTTAATTATTTCCACTTGTTTATTATTCCACAAAAATATCTATTCTGTCAAAGTAAAAAATATGAAGCAGTAGGTACCAAAGGAAAAGAAATTTGAAGCTTGTCACAAGATGTTCGCCGTGAGAGTGCCGAACTGTGTTAATTAAAAAAACTGCGTCAATGCAAGTAGGCTGTGATGTAAAATGATACAGAGGAAATATTTGATGTGCACTTCACTAGGAAAAAGTAAAAACGAAGTTCATTCATTAAGCTATATCTCAGCTAATAATGGTCCGATTTAGGTGATTTCTAGTTCGTATTGTAGGGATTTTCGTAAGCTTTCGTTTAAATACAATAAAAGAACCAAACAAAAATTTTTGCGGACGGATTTTTTTTTATTCGATATTTGGATTCTACGTATCTTGAAACCTAAAACCTCAAGTTTTGAGGGGGGTTACAAAAAAATTTTCCTTGGTCGATTCCAAAGGTCTATTATTGAAAATAATAAACCAAAAGCATTTACAGAAAGAGATTTTTTCTTTTTCGTTTTTTTTTCTTTTTTCTTTTTTGTTATTTTAATGCCTTGTTATGCTGATTCCAAAACACCTTACATTTTTCCTCTATGTTTATAAATGGCCGAGTTATGGGTATATAAGATCTTTAATCGGCAATTATTATAGATTTTTTGTTTTTCAATTTTTTTTTTTTTTTTTTATATATATATATGTCTCGTTATGCTGATTCCAAAACACCTTACATTTTCTCTCTATCTTTATAAATGGCCGAGTTATGGGCTTATTTGATATTTAATCGGTAATTATACAGATTTTTTGTTTTTCAATTTTTTTTTTTTCATGTCTCCTTATGCTGATTCCAAAACACCTTACATTTTCTCTCTATCTTTATAAATGACCGAGTTATGGGCTTATGAGATCTCTAATCGGCCGCCATTTTGAAACAAACAGACGGATTGTAATGTCAAGTTCCGAGGATCACCCCGGGGTGACCTGTGACTTCGGTACCGAATCTCAAGAAAATCGGTCCAGTAGTCTCGGAGAAAAGCCGCGGACGGCGTACGGCGTATTTTTTTTTATTCGATATTTGGATTCTACGTATCTTGAAACGTAAAACCTCAAATTTTGAGGGGGGATTACAAAAAATTTTCCTTGGTCGATTCCAAAGATCTATTATTGAAAATAATAAACCAAAAGCAACTGTATATATATGTCACGTGTCAATATAATTGTTACAATTTACCTCTCAGATGGTCAATATATTTACAATATATATATGTACATATATACATATATATATATATATATATATATATATATATATATATATATATATATATATATATATATATATATATAATATATATATAAAATGTTCAACAGTATTGCTTCAATAATATTGACCGTTTAAGGACGGCTTTACAGACAATATATAACAAAGTACAACAGTGATTTTGCGGTGCAAGGTTTCAAAGTCCAAATCTGGATAATCAGTCTTCAAAATACGAGGAAAATGTCAGATTTGCCTTATTATTGAATGATATAAGTCAGTGAACACTTTTGAGTGAACACAGTCTCTCTCAAAGGTAAAGATCATTATAAAGAACAAAATATAGCACAAACCCATTGTTGTAAAAAAATTACTTGTATCCCTTTACCTGAACTCCACAGAATTCACTTCAATACCAATGCTGCAAAAAAGAAGAATTATTTTGTTCTCCAGGATAATATTATGTAATATTAGACAACAGAATCTTTTGAAAAATAGATTATTAACCCTTTTAATTTTCGTTTGTTAAAACTAAAGTGTTTCAGTAAGTAGCCATACCATAGCTAAGTAGCCTTTTCCATTATAATAACAGCAAAGTATTAAAATAAATAAACACTGTTCCGTGCACTGTATGCAAAAAAGCAACAATAGGATCACTTACCAGACTCGTTTCCTCCACCATTACCTATACCAGTACACTATATGCAAAATAATACTATTTTTAATTTGAAAGAATATAATGCAGAAAAAAGTGTAAAAAAAGCAGGTAAAACCAAAATTACTGTAATGGTGAACTGTCAAACAGAGATAGAGGAAAACGTAGCAACTTAAGCACTGGAAAGAGAAGGGAATATCAAACCTTCCTAATACATATGACTTCGACTTGGAGGAGTTTATTTCTTCAACTGATTTACTACTTGTGAAGATCGCAGAAAATGATGTATCATTCATAAGAACATGGTGTGATAAGATCATCTAAATAAAAGAAAGTGGAAAGAAATATGGACAAGGAGGTGCTTGAGCCTTCCTCCCCATGTTTTTGCAGTTTGTGGAGTAAAAACATAAAAGTTAAATAATCTATGCATATCAGCATATCAGGTGTAATTAACCTGCGGGTGAGGATTTGCCTAGTTTGAAGAATTTATAACATGTACACTAACACATTGGCTTGAAGGCATGGCAGAGTAAAGGGGTTGGGACACCATCACATTGAGCCAGCGCTTCTCATGAAAAATAAGATGGATATCCATGAAAAGAAATATAAGGAAAGTGATTGATTTATCATTCATTATGAAAGCAATGTGGAGACCATGACATAAAAGATTTCATATTCCTAACAGTCTGATTATTCCTAAATCTAGAATCTCTTCTTGTTAATCAGACTTCTAAGCAGAAGATGAGAATGGAAAATCTGATCATGGAATATGACATAGGTATTTTTAAATAAGGCAAAACTACTACCAGTTGAAGATTGTATGTTACTTAAAGTAACAGTATTGTTACTGTTGAAGTGTGCATTTAATTAGTTAGTATAGAACGAGATGGCCTATTATATGACCAGCTCTAGCATACAACATGCAACATATTCTTGACAAAAAATACATGAATACAGCTTGATAGATAATAAGCTCATGAGTTAAGAAAAGAAATTTCAGACAACTCCTGAAAATTAATTTTTATTTTAAGTGGAAAATAAATACGACTTTTGGTTTAATTGATGAAGATGTTAGATCTTGGATTGATCAAAAGACAAGATCTCGGGATGAGATATACAAATTGTCTTTGATTTTTTTTCTTTATTTCATACAGATTTTTCATCTATGTCATGATGTACTTAATTTCGATAAAATAAATGTATCGATTAATTTTTATGAAGTAGCATATTTTTTAAAACTATTTAACTTTAAATCATATAAACTCAACTGTTCACCACAGCTTAAAATATTCATTTAGTAACACACCTTATTATTAAGGAACTGTTGATGCAAATAAAAACCAATGGCCCTGGTTTTGAAAAAAAAAAAATGAAAAATAGTGTATATATGTTAAGAATGATTTTCATTTCTTCATTGGTTAAAATTGCATGTTGGTAAAATTTAGAGCTTGTTGGTTTGAAATAGTCTTCACATTTGGTCTCTTCAATGTCATTATTCATTATTCCATTACATACAGGAATTGTTCTATAAGGAAGTGCACACACTTTCCTCTCAATAATTGGAGAATGTTTAGTTAAGTCTCCTTCGTCGGACTCATAGGAAGTGCATACACTTTTCCTTCAGTAATTGGAGAAGGTTTAGTTAAGTCTCCATCGTCAGACTCATCAATGCCTGACAATAATCCCTTTATTTCATGAAGAAGATTATAACAGCAATACCACGATTTTTCCATTCGTTTAATATAATCATCATAATCTCTCATTGTACAGCATTTCTCATTTTCGTTTTGAGTACTAATGGATTTTAGATTGTGTTCTTTACAATCATTCTCCTTACTGTTATCATATAAGGATGTTTTAGACTGTACACATTTGCATGTAAAGCCTAAATATGAATCAGAAGAATTATGTTCATAAGAAATAGTAGATTGTTCTTCACTAAGAGGACATTTAGGCATGTATCTTTTAGAAGAATAAGATTGTTTTGCTGGCTTGGGCATTATAACAGCACATTTTGTTTCTTCAACCTCATCATCAGTACTAGAGCTTTCATATCCATTGAATTTTATTGAATCTAATGGTTCATTTCTGGTTCCCATACAACAACATTTACAGGGATAATTAGAGCTTAGGTTTTTATAGGGAGGATTTTGTGTACTCGAAGGATTGTAATAAGGTTTATTTGTGAACTCGTTTATTGCAGGGTAACATTTCAGAAGATTAAGAGTATAAATATTATTATCATAAGGTGCAGTATTGTCGTACATATAACAGCTATCGTCGTAAGAATGCGACTTTCTTTTGGCACTGCAGCAACCCATTTTCTTTAATGATGGAGATATAAGCAAATTATACTAGTGCTAAGTCCGACATTAGCTCACAGTTGTGTTAATCAACTCCAAATTTGCAATGTACTCTTGGGAATCAATTGTTGCCTTCAAATGGCCTTATCAAATTTGGTGATTTATTTCTAACCCTTTCTTTTCTATTAATCCAATTGTGCTTGTCATGTTTCATATTATTTCTATTGTGGTTAATTATGCCTCCAAACAAAAATAAAATAGTTTTTCATTTTTTGTTTATTTTTTACCTTGTAATTTTGAATGTACTGTACTATATTCCAATTACTAATGTAGCATTGTTGCAGTAAATACTTACCAGTAAAGAACATGTGAATAAAATATTTCTTAAATATATCAACATATGGTTTTTATTATATATTTGAAGTGAAATATTCCTTTTTACTGTTTTTAAGTTTAAACTTTTTTTAATAAGTTAACTGCAAGTTATGGAAGATAAATAAGAATTTCATTTTGCCACCGTTGAATATAGCTACATGAACAAGTATGGATAACAAAATCAGTTTTAAAATTGTTTACCACTTAATGACTTAGAGAATTATTAGTTGGTAACTACCAATAACTATTCCTACATCATCGCTGGAAGGACCAAGAATCACTATCAGTTACTTTGATTGTGTAGGGATTATAACACAAAAAAACGAGTGGGAATTCTGGTTACACATATGAATCTAACAAATAACTGGGCAATAAACCTAAATTAAAACAATTGGTAAACCATCTAATGACAATATCAGAAGGATGAGTACAAGATATAAAACAAGATTCGATATTTACTAATATTTCTCACTTTGCCTTTAAAGATAAAACGTTAATTGGAATATTTATTTAATTTTTTTCAGTTTTTTTTTTTTTAACGCCCAAACGTAATAAAATTACAGAATTATTAGTTTTTATTTAAAAATTTAAATAATTTAAAAATCATTGAGATGTTTTAGTGGCTGGACCACTGCCTACTAACCATAGACTCAATGACTTGAGTGAATTCTCAGTGTCCCAAAGGATTTTTCCAAAAGGACCAGGTCTGAAGCGGAGTCCTCACACCCTTGTAGGATAACCCACATAGCTACCTGAATTAGAAATAAAAACTTAACCCAAGGTATGTTGACAGTTTAATGTATAGCTGTTCAACATAAATCACTTTATGCCAGCTAAAATCGTAGCAGCTGCTGATTCAGAATGTTGTCAAATGGCTATCAAATTTGTTTTCAATAAATTGATTCAATCTGGTTATATCACATGAAACCTCAATTTTAAGAGATCACATTAATAAAACAGACATGGATATGATTTAATTTTTTATAGTTCAAAATTTGCATGTTCCTCCACTATAATATGATTCCTTTAATGAACAAATTCCCACAACAAATTGTTAATTCCCACTTCATAAAATCTCAGTCTAAAAGGAATTAATTTCTAGAAGGTGTTTTGTATTCCATCAATAGTTTTAATCACTCAGTACATTATAAAATATTCCATGGCCTTAAAAATAGATAATCAGTAGCTGATTGACCAGTTAGGCACTAAAAAAGTTCAATTTTTAAGCCTTGGAGTTTTAGCATAATCATTTTTAAAATGGATATCATTAACCAAGTAGGAACGTTAACCCATGCTTACACATTAATCATGTAGAAACATTAGACCATGCTTCCATATTCATCATGTAGAAGCATTAATCCATACTTATGCATCAATCATGTAACAGCATTAGCCCATGCTAACACATTAATCTTGTAGAAGCATTAGCCCATCTTTATACTTTAAAATTAAAATACTCTTATAATTATTTATTATTAATTTCCTCATTAATAAACAATAAATTTAATTTAATTTCATTGCCAAAACTGTCATTTCATGATATACAATACAACAGTGCATAAAAATAGTATTGATGAATGATCAATTCTTTACATTTAATATTTTTTGAAGTTTTTGATTAATTAAATAAAATAGCAAACTTACATTTCGAATGATATCTTTGCTGATTGTTGTTTCCTAAAATAAAGATTTCTTGAATTATACAATATATAATCTACTTTCCGGTAAGGGAAATCAATAAAAAATAAATTATTAAGCTTTTTAAATATCCCTGAATAAAATAAAACAACTTTTAAAATTATAGTAAGAAATTTAAATATACAATAATCATAAATTAAATATTACAGATTATATTACAATTTAATATGTACTTTTAGAATGAAGGTTGAGTTAGTGAAAGTTAAAATAAACAAACTCAAAGAAGTTAAAAAGCAGCTGCGGAAAAGGAAGTGCTCAACTAAGAAAAATCTGAAGAATTTACTTCTTGATATTGAAGAAAGGGGGCATGAAGATGATATATTCTACCAGTCAATCAATGCTTTATTTCAAGTATATTTTGTTTTAATTATAATTTGTATTTCCAAGAACAAATTGCTATTTTTCCTATAATTATTGTTCTAGGGCATTTACTTAATGCCAGTATATTCCACAGTGTCATCATCCACAGCCTTCATATGGATCTAGCTAATCACTTTGTCCCATTTTAGTAGTGATAGCAACAAATCTGCCTTATATTAATTATACTCTTTAATCTGTGAAATATACTTAGAAAAAATGTTTCTAAAATATTCCAGAAATTTTTAGATTTTGGATCGGACTAATATTATACTCTTTAATCCATGGTTTTTATGTTTTTATATCACTTTGCTTTATCAAAATGCCAATAGACTAGGTCTATAAATATCAAGAGGGCGCACTTTTCTACAGTTTGCACCCAAGTACAAAAAATCCAGTTACATTACTGTATATATACAATAGCCATACCATAGGTTTTCAAAATTATTATATTGAGCAACTATTTATTTCTGAAGCATATGGGTCATTCTTCAAAAATAGGTCATTCTAATAATTTTCTTATTACTCCAAATAGCATTATAATTTTTTTAATAATTTTTTATTGATTTTAATTGCATCTGAGATACTGTTGTCAAAATATCTAATAGTAATTGTTTCTAGAGCAGAAGATAAATCAAAATATTCCAATTTTCAAAAGTGAGGGTGAGATAATGAATAATAATGAGGGAATATTACAAGGAAATAATTATAATAAAATGAAAAAAATATATTTTAATTGAAATATCTTTAGTTCCAATGATTTTTACTTAAATTCTTACATTATTATTGTTATTATTATTAAATTATTACAAAGCGTATAAGATAAATTAATTTTAGCCTATTAATAAAGCAGCTGAATTAGAGACATATTGAATGAAATACAATTTCTATAATAAATAATAAGTGAGGGAGTGAGTTTTTTGTACATTTTCATTGTTTACTAATTAGGCCTCAACTTTAGAGCCTCCATATTTACACCAGACCAAATCCACAAAACGAGGATAACTAAAATATAAATTCATCAAATATTAAACAGTACAACTTTACAATAGGGGTGCGTTATCACTGGTTCCTCCCGAACTTACCCGAAATTCGCCAGACTAGCATACTCTAGCACCATTTGAGCTAACTAACTGCTCTGCATTCAATTTTAACATTTGTATTCTTTTGAATTATTACTGCTTTAATTAGATTATTTAAAATTATTAGTGCTGTCGACTTCTGCTCATTACGTTCACCCAACAAATAAACAAAACACCAACGAATCCTTTTAAGTTGAGGTCAGGGTCTTACTGTAATTTCAATTATTACTGCTTTAATTAGATCACAGCTATCGACTTCTGCTCACTACACTCGCTCAAGAGATACACAAACCCCAAAAGTTCCTTTTCAGTTGAGGTCGGGTCCTTATCGTAATTTAAATTATCACTCCTTTAAATTATTACTAAAACTTCTCCAGTTCACTGGAAATCGACAGTACTAACAATTTTAAATAATATTTAATTAAGGCAGTAATAATTTTAATAATTCCAATGAATACGAATGCTACAATAGAATACAAAGCAGTTGGTTGGCACAAATGGCGCTAGAGAGTGCTAATCTGGGGACCTTCAGATAAGTTCGGGAGAAACCAGTGATAACGCGCTGTGAAGTTGTACCTATTAAACTTCTTCTCTATTCTATGAGGAGGTGAGGGAATGAGGATCACAAAACACAAAGCACTTTTTTTAACTTAGCATTTCATAGTTACAGCATGTTAATAGAGGTTTCTCTCAACATCGGTTACAATTTGGTTTGGAGGGAACTGGTAAGACTTACCCACTGTTTTCCTCAGCTGTAGAAGACTGTGAGTTTACTTGGCATTCATTTTTGAAAAAAGTGAGGAAGTGATATATATGACTAAGCAATTAATTTAACTAATTTCTAACTTAATTATTCTATGACAAATTGTTAGGGATTGATAAATTATTTGCCACTTCTATATTTTTGTATTGCTTATTTTTGAATTTTTGTATGTTTTTAGAACTGAAGTTGAATGTATAACATTCAAAACTAGTTTTCAATAAAAACAAAATAGTAGAAGTGGCAAATAATTTATCAATCTCTAATTAGATTGATCCTTCTATACCATCATGTGGACGTCAACGCACAAATTTTTCTTTTCTGAAAATATTGAGCTAGTTTTCACTCCTAATTAATTTTGATAGTGATAGGTTAGGTTTTCTGGCAACTAAACATTAAAAATTCAAGTAATGGATGTGAGGGGGTGAGGTTTTTTATGATTGAAACATGTTTACACATAACCCCTAACCCCTAATAAGACAACTTAAGATCATGCATCATCAAAACTAATGAAGAAATGTCTGCCACATGCGTCAAAAAAGCCCAATTTCTTCATGGGACTGAGATTTCTTTTTTGGAGAATGACCCATATATGATTGTAAATCTGATGGTTATAGTACCAATAAAGGATTTTAGAACGATAACTTTTAATTTAGATTATTAGTAATATTAACTTGTGTTATTCTAACTGTCTCTTTGTTACTAACAGGATGACAAAAATGATAATGAAACTATTCACCCCTCAAAATATGCTGACAGTCATATAGCAGATTACCATATTGATTTAGAGGATTTATTAGAATCATTGGGCGGTTGCCAAAATGATCTTTCACAAGAGGGCCCATCTGAAAGTTTATCAATAAATGAACCAAATATCAATACCAAGGACAAAAATGAAGAAAATGTAAACTTGACAGTGGAAAATTCTTGCATAAATAGTTTCAGTTATTTAATAAACAAGGATAATAATAACATTGTACACCAAGGAGGAGAAATATATCTTTGCAATGATATTGAAAAGTATCTTTGCAATATAAATAAACAAACAGAGTCAACCATAAATATATATGGAACTCAATTAGAACCAGACATGTTAGAATTAGGAAACTATTATACTCCTAATACAATATTAGAAACAAACAATGATACAACAATAGAGATGGATGATTTTTGCAATCAAATAGAAATTTCAATTAGTGAAGATTCAAGTAATGAGAATATTGATGAGCTGGTAAGAACTCTTTATAAAACTAAAAAATAATTTTTTAAGAGTTGAGAATGTGAAAATATTTTGTTAATAACACCTAGATTTTATATTTAACATATTGTAATATAAAATTTCATAGTAATAAATACTAGAGAGTAATGCTGAATCATATTTATCAACCAATCAGACAGACAATAATTAATTCTGAAAATAGTTATAAAAACTTCATGGTATAATTGGTAGCAAACAGTGTGGTCAGCAAAGATTTATTCTGTGACTGAAGTTAAGTACATACTCAATTATTTTCTGAGGCAATTTAATCTACTGAGTGGAACCTCTGAAAATAAGTTATGGAAGTTGGGTGGTTGAAAATATAATTGAGGCACTTGGCCATAAAACATGATATCTAATATTTTTGTGAATTCAAGTTTTTTGTAACACCAGATTCCTTACAACTGATTTCTGAGGTTATTAAAAAATTCAGCAGGAATTATTTTTTAAAGTATAATGCAAGTAGAAAGCTATGGCAGGTGGCTGATGGTTGAAGATAAAGCATTGTGCCTAACAAAACATTTAAACATTGTAGGAGTTTTCATTTTGTCAGTTAGCATGTTTTACAGCAGAGTGCCTCAATTTTCAAAGCACTCAAATATATTTTTTTTTTTCTGGATTTGGATAATTTAGTGGGCTGGTGTGGATAGCACTTCATTACTAACTTTTGTTTATTTGTCATGGAATGATTGGATTCAGAAGAACCTGATCAGGCACGCTCAATGTCTGTAAGCAAGTGCCAGACCCTTCAATAGGTTGAAGGAAAAAGCTGGTGGTTAATTACGAATATTTACCACATACCACTTTTTGTAACTGTTGATTAAAAAATAGTGCTTACTTATCAAGCATTGAACCCAAGACAATTCATGAGCTGTAGTATTACTTTTTTTTTTTAATTTTCTGAATCATTTTCAGCTACCTTGTATTGTCCACAGTTAATAGAGGTTTACTTTCTTCATTTCAATTTCTTTCATTGTTAAATGTTGATCCCCTTTTAATCATGGCCCCTAAAAGTAAGTAAAAAAGTTGAAAAAATAAAGCTAAAGAGAATTACTATCAAATAATTCTTGTAATCAATAATAAGTAGAATTAATGATTGATTTGATAATTAATTAAGAGTATTAATATTAATTAAGAGTATAATTCATGCATTTTACTCTTGATTACTATGTTTTACTCGATTACTTATTTTATACATATATTGCGACAAGCAGGTTCAATACAGTGAAGTAGGCTCTAATTTGAACAACAACCAATGTGAAGGAGAGACAAGCAGTCATACAGAAGATGAAGTAATCTCAAATCCAGTTAGAGGAGTAGCTATGATAAATCCACTGTTAGTTAGTATTCCAGCAGCTGATTTACAGGTTATATGTCTTTTCTTCCTTTTGTTTTTGATAAATTAAAAATTATTTATGATGAACTAAATTTTGTGTTACAGACAATGGCATTATATCAACTTCAACAGAAAGACGATTCACAAGAAATTAATAATTTAGGGGAAATTGAAATATTGGTAAATCTAGAAATGTAAATAAATTTTTAACTGCTCTGATATATGAGTAATTGCCAGCTACAGGATAATAGTAAGTTTGGTAGATTTTGTTGGTTTCACAAGCTCATCAGAAATGATTAAACCTTAACAGCTAATAAAATAGAGATTGGTATGAGAACCAATGCTCAGATCATTCCCTAAAGCATATCAATACTATACAATTATTATAATACTACAATATGAAAACTATATCAAGGTTCACAAAAAATAAAAATAAAATTAATATTTCTATAAAGATCTTGATTCAAATCCATTATTTGGAAAACCAATTTAATAAATTTTAATATTTAAAAGATCTGTAAATTAAAAAAGATCATACTTAACTGAAGTGAAAGGAGCATGTTTTTATGTGCTCAAAACCGTATTTTATATTTTTTATAAATTATCATCTATGATTATTGACATAAATGTAAGCTTATTAATGAGCTTTAAACTAATGGAATTTCTAACAAAATATACAAAAACATTTAGCCATTCCTCAATGTAGGTAATTAAAATAAAAATTATATGGTATTTTTTATTGAAGATTCCTATTTTTGATTAAAATTATTAATGCTTTTTTTTATATTTTTGTTATAAAAATGTATGAGTATGAATTCATGCCAATACAGGCTGAAAAAAATATTTGAAGACTGATTATAGAACATTCATGGTGGTTTTAATATTTTAGAAGAACTATAGCTGGGAACAAAAGGCGAATCTCATTGCAGCAGCAAAAATGTTATACACTAAAAGAACCAGGACACTCTTGCATTGGTTGGATCCAAAACTTTCATTACCGAAACTGAGGGCTACTTTGGAACTATCTTGGCAAAATCTTCCACTATGGCAAAAAGAAGTATATATTAGTCAAGTAAGGAAACTCAAATTTTTAAATCAAACTGATAGTGATATTAAGAATCTACATTAAATCTTATTTAAAACATTAAAAATCATCTTTTATCTTTATATTAAGGCGAAAAATGCATATTAATGATGATAACTAAATGTTATTTAACAGGTGATGGTATTCCATTAACTTAAAGTAAAGTAAATAATACAATTAATTAGAAAATGATAAGAGTCTATCATGACATTTCTTACAATAATAACCAACATTCTCTACTTGTAATCATTTTAAAATTAAAAGAGGAGAAATTAATGTATTTTCCATGAATAAATGTATATCTTAGATTATTAATCAATGTTCAATAAAAACTTTAATTTATTTATAATGAATGTTTTAATAATTTACTTAAAACAAATATTGTCATCCAATACATATATTACTCATTTTCTCCACAAAAAAAAAAAAAAAAAAAATGAATAGAAATTTAATTTATGCTCTTTAGAGATCTAATATTTTGTGCAGGTTATTATAATTTTGCATAAAGGCAACAGTTTACACATATTTTACTATTTGAACAAACTTAAGGTCAATTTCAATCTATAGGTGATGGGCCCACTCGTAGTGGAGACTCATATACCAATGCTAAACCCACAGCTGAAATCCGGAGATTTTAAAATATCGACACCATCTCCTAAGAATCCCCATTATGAAAGAAAAAGATTTTCGGACTTCATAACAGATCCATAAATCAAAATATTTATGGATTTGTTTCTGATGTGGATCAGAAATCAACCTTCTGTTTCTAAAATGAAAGTTAGAGTAAGTAAAAAGAAATAATATTGTTTTTGAATGTAAATATTATTGAAAAGTACAAAAGATGCAATTTTTTTTCTTAGAAACATTACTTACATCATGTTAATATAAGCGGATGACCTAGCATTCCAGAAACACTTCAGTATGGATGGAAAAACTGATAATAGGATATGATTTTGGTTCCACTGGTAAACCAATTATTTTTAAAATTACAGCCCATCCCTGCTCTCTTGCATCAGAAAGTGGATGCTAATTGTATCCCAACTGTTTTTTTGTTTGTAGTTATCTTTTTTTGTGGTGGACCTAATGAATAGCCTCTTATCATTCCCACCTGGCTGTGTTGATAGCTTGTTTGATAACCAGCACTTCAGGCCCGAGTTGGATTGTATGAGATTGGATATAATTTATGTTCAAGAGGCTCCATAACTTCTGAAATCATAGCAGAGTGATTACTTAATTTATATTAAAGTTTCTCAATTCTTCTCTTTCTGGACGATTTCAGATGCATAAAGTGTTTCACAACAGGCGTTTTAGTTGATTCAATTAGTTATTTCAGCAGGTTTCAGGAATATAAGGAGCTAGGTATTTTTAAGTAGGAACTTAAAATTATTTAAGCTTACTGATGTTCTGAAAATCAGCTTTCCGATGCTTCTGGGACGCATTGGTGGATAAACTCAGACATCTGTCCAATATTTTAAGGCCTAGATTCACCTAAAAAGTTTCAAAAAAATCTAGGACCACAAGTGGGATCTTTTCTTCTGCGAGGTGAATCAACTAAACCAACAGGATTAGGATCTAAAACTAAATTATTAGTTTTAAGTCTTGAATTACCATAGAACTAGATCTAAAACTAGTTCAATGGTAATATTATTTTGTTTCTTTGTGGTAAAACCATTAGGGATCTTGTCTAAAATTATTCAACATCATTATATAAAGCAGCCTGCCAACAATCCAGATGAGTTCCTATGGGCTGTGAATGCATTTCCACGCTCTCTACCAAACAGGAAAGCTGTTTTTGGACTCTATGAAATAGTAGGTACTCTTAAGTTACTCTTGTCCAGTACCTATTAAACCTAACCCTACTTTTTCTCTAAAAATTCAAAATTACTGCTAAAAATTAACTATAGGCATCAAGACGCTCATTTTCTAGCATAAAATAAAAACGTAAAATATAACGTCTATAGCTCAGTCAACATACATAAAACTTTGTGTCGAGTATGACGCATGACGTAAAATTATGTGTACCCGGTGATTGTGGCGAAAATTTTTGAGCCCAGCATAAAGTAATTTAATAAATTTAGATGAATGGAGATTATCTGAGTTGCTAGGTTTCAGCATATTGACTCGCAAATGGGATACAATGTGTTGCTGAAAATACTGAGCATTTGTAAATAATTTATGAACTGGTTAAAACTGTTCTGTACTTGTGCCAACTCAAGCCTAAAAATGAGGGGGGGAAATGACTTCACAATTAATACATTAATTCATTGTGAAAAACAAGAAAAAATATAACCGCACACCTAGACTGAATGTAAGAGAATAGAAGAGAAATGGCGAAAAAGGAATTTTATGATAATTACGGAATTTTTGGGAGATTTATGTTTTAAGCAGTGACAATAAACGAGTATAATTGAGGGATTTGCATCAATAGAAGCTCCATTCTACAAAATAGTGAAAATTAAAAAAAAAAAAAAAATTCTAATTCAGTTTTTGAGCCTTTTATTTTTTTGTTTAAATGAATATATTAGTATTAATAAATCACACTAGCCTATCTGGAACATTCTTAAATGGACGAGGAAGCTTAATAGATTGAAGCTTCCTCCTTATTGCACCAATCTTCTAAATAATATAAAATTTAAGGAACAAACAAATATAGGCAGAACAAAATCCTCAAAAACTCTTTAAATATTGGTACAAAATATTATTACACCTACAATAAAATAGAATACTATAAATGAAAAAAAAAATTGTCATCCTGCATCTCGGGACTCTAAGGGTATACCTACACGGTCAGTCCGAATGGCATTCACACTGTCGATAGTATTTACGATTGATAGTGTAAATGCAGCTTGCACGCGTTTATATCATCAATCGGAATGACAATGGTCAGTTTGGATAACATTCCGAATGGCCGTGTAGGGTTGCCTTAAGAAGTCCCAGAATTTAGTTTAAATAAATTCTAAGGTTAAAAAAATTGAAATAGATGATTCCATTCTCTTTATTCAATTTCGTTGCAAAAATCTTTAAATTATTTAATTTTTTTTTTAAAACTGTGTCCATCGTCAGCAGTACTCTTAACAGGTAAAAATCACGAAGTAATTGTAATTGTAAAGCCAAAATGCCAAAATAGAAAGATTATTTTCTTTCATGAATATTCAGTGAACTAATCAGAAAAGATCAGAATGATGGTGGACTTTATTGAAGGAACCATACAGATCCTTTACAACTACAAGATTCTATCGTCTGTGTAGAATTTTACAACTATCGTGTCACACTACTTCTCAAAGAACAAAGGTGTAATAAAAAAGGCTTGAAGCAGTGAATAATACCCTTTCCTACATGGACAATCAACCCCATCTTTTTTTTTGTATGATATATGTATATGTATCTCTGTTTATATGTATCATTATCATTTGTTATACTATGATTTATATGGAACTTGTTTCTAAAACATATGTTAGTGAGATTTAATTTAGTCAAGTTGGTTATTCGATGTGTGCACAATTTAGTTTAATAAAGCTTACTTCACTTCAACTGTACACTTAACCACATTTATTTCATAACTAAACAGATAATATAGAAGTAAATCAATTTTGATTTTATCCAATTTACTAATAGCCTACAAAATATATTACTTAAAAAAAAATATGAAATATTATTTTAAAAAACAGGGTCTATTGAAGTCGGTTCTACCCGACTGATTGTGTCCTGGTTTTCCGGGAATGATTTGGTCAACCGAATCTAATCTAATCCTTCCTTTTTACTTTACTATTTTTATACGTTTGAAAATCAGTCAGTAGTTGGTGCAAAACTCTTCATCCATTAACCGATGGATTGCAAAACTACTTACAGCACTATGTGAAAGAATGGAAGTAAGGAGTTTTGCTATTCACACCCTCTTATAAAATAAAAAATTATTTTATTACATTAGTGTTAATTAGCGTAAACATATATTAAATGTTTAACTATTAAAAGGTCTTTATCATTTTTATTATTATTAATATATATATTTTTTTTTTCAGGGCTTCTTAAATCGTGCCACAAAGAAACAGTCCATGAAATAAAGTAAACTATTATAATAAAGTTTTTCATTGTATTTACCATATCAATCATTTCTCAACTAAATGAATCATTAGGTGAAAATTCAAAAGAATAACAACTGATAAAACAATGAGATTTTTCAATTTATGATAGTTTAAATAAGTATTAATCACTCACTGGCACTTCCAAAAAACAGAAGGTAAAGGCTGTGTGTGCAGTGGTTTATTGATGAGCAACAGTGGCGTTTGCTGGGAGGGAGGAGAGGGGTGGATCGGGGATATTGGGAGGGTTACCTCCCTGCTCTCTGCTCTCCCAAAATTCACGAAGAAATACGATTTTCATACCCACCGACATAAGGTTTGCATTTTGAATAATATTTTTGGTAATTCCAAATAAGATCCAATTTTCATGTTCATCCTTAAAACGTACACTCAATTTGGAGATTTTAGGCATTTAGATGATTATTTGCCTTCTTATTATGCCTACTCCTCCTCCTTTTCCCCCTCCCAAAAAAGAGTTCTGCGTATGCCCTTGATGAATAGCATAATAAGTGCTTAACTGGCTGAATGAATGTTGATTCCTTGAAGTTATATATATGTACACTGTGTCTCCTTGCTTCATTTATCGAAGATAGATTGATAATGCATCTCATATAGCTTGAATAGTATCTTACACCTTTACAAAGTGGGATCCCCCCTGGTGAATCCATTCGAAAATGTGTGATATCTCTAGAGATATGGTGGACTACGTTTTCCACCTACAAACTAAACAATTAACTATTTCTGCTGGGGATGATGAATTTTTTTTTCGATGATAAATATATTCAATCAGTGAACTGTGATCTATCTAATATCAATACAAGAAAGATGAGTGAGTCACAAAAAACTCTATCAAAATACCACAATCGAAACAAACACAATTGAATTTTTGAAATCATTAAAAAGTTATAATAAATTATAGGACGTACATTAAATGTGAAAAGCACAATAATGAACCTGCTTGTGACATCAGTAATATCTTTTGCAAATACAATTCCACGATTGAGGTGAAAATAACCCTACTGGTTGAAACATTTTTAATTAAAAACATAAAATTCATATTTCTGAAAGAGATGATTCCAATAAGATTCATTCCAAATTTACCATTATCAGGTGGATTTAAAATTCATACAAGATTAAGTTATGTAAATAAAACAACTAGTTTGTTTCATATAATAACAAACAAATTTTTAAGGATCCGTCTCTCGAATCTTAGGAGATATAGGCATGATATCTTGAGTTCACGAAATTTCAAGCATTCAGATGCATTGGTCAGAACAGGCCTTTTGAGGTTTTTGAAGTTGCACTTTGGTGTTTCGTGAGAGGCATTTACTTCTGAAGTCTTTTAGGAGCCCAAAATATATCTTGATATTTCTTGCTGCATACTATTTTTAGAGTTCGCCTCAAGAGTATAAATAAATATATCCGTTCACCCTCTCAAATGTCGTCTCCGATTTTTGTCTGGACGTCCTGCTAATCCAGGCCTTGCGGACCTCCTCTCATATACTAGGCTTTTGCGTCGTTCACTGTCAGTCCAACTCTCTTTGAGTGCTAGAAATGTCTCCTTCATAGGCGTCATACTTATTCTCATTATGTCCAAATCGTCAGCGAAGCCAAGGATCTGAGTTGATCTGTTAAATAAAATGCCCCCAGTCTATACACATGAGCTCCTAACTGCACGTTCCAGTCAGTGTTGCGTGATTAGGGTTTTTCCCCCTTGATTAAGGATTTTATTCACCCTTTGGTGTATTTATTACTTTTCTAATTATTTATTCTTATCTTATACAAGGGGTTAATTTTGGTTATACTAATAGTAAAATAAGAATTAAATGGTTTTCGGCTGGTATTATTTTGCTGATAAAACGTTCTAGTTTCATTGAGATTTTTACAGTTCTGTTCTAGTATTCGTTAATTTTCATTTCAATGTACAAAAAATTCTTCTGTCTACAATTTAAATAAAATAAATAACTGTTTATTTTCACATATCGCATACTTCTTACAATTAAGGCATAACTGAAAAATTTAAATAGTTGGGAAATCATATTTAAAGTTATTGCTCTGTAATTTTGAATATCTCCATTAAAACACTCAGAACATTCGCAACACCCGCAGATTTTAGAATTAACTTGAGGTGACACGGCTGGTACAACAAGTTCTATTTTACTTCTGCAAAATTCCACTTCGTGGCAAACAAAATTAATGGCAAGCTAATTTTCACATATGTTTTAAAAAGTATTAAAACATACATCTCCCAAAAAGTCCCTAAGAATACAAGCCGCAAAACGTCTTCAAAATGGAGCCTGAAGTAGCGGCATGGGATAATTTTTAAAAACGCTTTTATTTTATTTCAAACACTATAACTTTGTTCCTAATAGTCATAGAGACGTAAAACTGCGTCTATTCGAAGCATAATTAATATATCTACAAGTTTTATTTTTACGTCCAAAAGCTCACTAAGGCAATAAGTGGAAAAAATATAAGAAAAATTTCGCTTCCTAGCTACATTATTATTGGCTGCTATTAGGTTCTGTTTGTTTTTTTAACTTTTGAAATTAATTCGGATATTAATAAAACAAACAATTAGTGTAATTAACATTTTAATATTAAATATTTCATTAAATTAAATTAATAAAAAGAATTACTGAGGTTTAAAATGAATGATTTTAGTTACTTTGTATCATTTATCATTTTTTAATCTTTAGATGAAAGAAAATTCAAGCTACAGCAAAATTTCTAAGATGCTGATTATAAATTTTAGATAATGTTGTATTTATGTATTTTTCTGATTCCATGTTTAGGAGAAACAACAATGGTTTGGAAGTATTGTTCATTATTCTACGGTATTCTTGTGAATAATTTTTTTTCTTTTAGAGATTGTAAAATATTTATCAAGTTGACAGGGCTGGAACAAGGGGATAGGGCATTGGCAAGGAGACTAACTACTGTATTTAGTCACCTTGGGTCATAGGTGGTATTTGTCCCGGAGGAGGGAGGAGGTAGAATTTAGAGGGCTACGAATTCCGAGCGAGGTTAAGTAAAAAATATTTTTTTCTATTGTTGCTTGATTGTTTTTACCTTCATCTGGTCAATAAAATGCTGACATTTACTTCGAAATATATTACCTAAAATATAGTTATAAAAATGTAGACTTTATTGGAGGAAAGATGAAAGAAGGAGGGCAAAATTAAGCTTAATCATGAGACTTTTCCTGGCACAATTTTTCAGAAGTAGGTTATTTTCTTTCCGAACATCTCTTTGGCTAAACAAATAACGACTTAATAGTATTACATGAAACTATGTAAAATTGAAAAAAAAATAAAAAACATAACTCTGGCAAATCTTGCCTTTGCCATGTCGGAAATATTGTAGGAACTACATTTTTAAAGATATGCTCAAAACGTCGATGTTTTGTCGAAATCGTCTACCTTATAATGATATTTTGTGGGATTCCAATTCTCTCTCCTTAATGCTTTTATCTAATAGTCGTTTATTTATCACTGCCAGGAAATCTATAACTGGAAGTTCGGAAATTTGAACAAGGAGCCTGTAATCGTATCAATTAAACAGAAAATAAAAACGCTTGTGAATAGAATGAAATTGTAATGAATTTAGTGAATAAAACTTTAACAATGAAATTAAAAGACTTGTGAAAAATTAATTTAGATGTATGGAAACATTCTTTTCTATTATTGCATTCATAAGCTATATACATTCCTCCCAGTTTAGAAAATGTTTCAACTTAAAGAAACACAAAAACGTTCAAAACAGCTCTAGAAAAAAAAATATACTAATCAACTAATTAACAATGAATGTTCATGCCGTAAACTTTTTTTTTATAATATTTTAATTTCATTGGTCCCATGACTTTCGAGATAACATAGACTCTCTATTTCTTCACCATTCATATGTTGGTAGCAAACCTTATTCGCGTGAAGAAAACCATGAATTTACTGACCTATTGAGCGAAAGAAGTTATTAGTTTATTTCTAGTGGCCAACATTTCTCAATGCAAACAATTTAATTTTATAGATATTTGTTTAATTTGTTACTTGCATATTAATTTTTGTAATAACAGAACAATTTATTTTCAAAACAAGCTAGTTTCAAATACTCTATTTTTACTTTTATTAATGATATGATTTTAAAGGAAAATTGATTTTAGTTTAATTTATGTATAGTTGAAGTCACATTTTGTTTATATTAATGAATTTACAGTTTTTGTTTATACTTCTCTGTAATTCTCTAATTTCAAAATTATAAGTAAATTTATTTATTCTGAATCAACTATTTTCTTCCCGCCAACATTATTTATTTATTTTTCGTGCTAAAAACACCGGTGTTAGTAGAAAAGGGGTCGAGATATATGTTTTTTTTTATTATATCGCTCTCCCTATCAAATGAATGATCAACATTAGAGAGGTGAGACTCCGGTGTTGGAGCTGAGATAAGAGAAGACTGGATACTCTAGGAGTGGGAGAAAGAAGAATATATTTCCACCCTTCAAGTGCCCGCTTTATTGAATTCTATTCTTCGCAGTACTACCCGTTCATAGGATATTACGAATGTTCAGTGTGTTTTAATCAGGAGGTATTCAAAAGTGTTGAGCCAAAACTTTAAATTTGATTTCCCAACTATTTCAGTTCTTGAGTTGTACCTTTATTTTACAACGGGTACGATATGCTAAAATTGGATCCAATTCCCCAAAGTGCCCGAATGTTTTAAATTCTGTTTAAAACTGTTCTTATCGGAACATGAACAGTTATTGTTTTGAAAAACAATAACACACCTCTTTGGAATAACTTCGATGGTTTTTACAATTACCTTTTCAAACTGTTTCTCAACAGCATTTTGGCATGAAATTATCTTTATTTGGCAATAAATATTTATAATAGTGAATATTTATGCATGATATGTGCTACTTAGGCTTACTCCAAATATTAATAAATTTTTGAAATAATGCTAAGGAGGCTTACTTCTACGTTGAGAGCGCTTGGTAATATATATATTTTTTATAGAACTTTCAGTTTAGTTTTTCATAACAAATTTATTTTCAACTGAAGCATCAACGTTTATTTTTAATGTTCGTTATTCATTTAAAGAATTATTGGCAATTGTTTACTAAAATTTACTATTTGCTGCTCTTTCATAAAGCCAAGATAATTTCTATTATAGGTATACTAATTATTGTATTTGTTTATTTCAAGGTGGATCAATAAGATATTTATCACACGGACCTGGTCAGATAACACCTTATCTTCCACCTTCAGCACTCAGCTCTCGTTTCAATCCTATATTTACTGATCCAACTCTAGTTACCAACAACAAGAGTATTCTTGATATACCATTCACTAGTAAAATCATAATAGATTTTCCAAATAAAATAATTCCTCTCGAAGATAAAGCACCAGTAACAGTTGTAGAAGAACCAGATAAAATCATTAAAAAAGAAGCTGCCCGCTTAATTGTTATAAGACGCCGTAAAATGAAAAGGCACAAACTTAAAAAACTTCGAATTAAAATGAAATTCCTTTGGGCTAAAGTTCGTCAAAGAAGAGAAATGAGAAAGGAAAAAGCTTTTCAGGCAGAACTGATGTGTAAAATCAAGGATGCAGAAAAGTTTGATGCCAGGTTATATGTTCGAGAAAAATTAGACAAAGCCAATGCTGTGCTTATACCTAAACTATGGAGAGGCAAGCGTCTGCCTGAGTTTGTAATTAAAGATTTACTAGCTAAAAAACAAAGGAAGCAAGCTCTAAGACTTCAAGACCTAGAGAGAAGGAAGAAAATGAACCTAGATCCCTCAGCTTACAAGTTTTAATAACAATTCATCAACAAATTATTTTGTTGAAACATAGTTTAATTTATGCATTTCATGTGCCTAATTTATAAACGTATCATTTTTATATTTGTTAATGTGTTTCTGTGTCCCATCGTTCTATTGATTTTGTTACTGTAAAAGTTGTTTATTTTAAACTTTACGTTTTCTATAAATCGCCGTTTCTCATGTGATAATCAATGTTGTGAGCTGCAGTAAATTTTCCTTTGCAACCATAATTCTGAATGATAGTAAATGTCACAATACGGAAGTGATCAATTAATCAGAAAAGATATGTTAATGATTTTTTTTTTTTTACTTTAAGCACTTTTTTTACCAATACCGGAAATGAAAAGATATAGAAAATTATAAAAATAATAGCAAAATTGTGGTAAAGCCTATTTTTTTTTTTTTTAATCTGATTTTAGTATTATCTCCTATGTGTAGTATAATGTTTATGGCGTTTCCACTACTCAGCACAAATATTGTTTATACATAAATTAGAAATGATAATATATAAATTTAAATTAATATTTTTTTATTTAGAGGGTCCCAGTGGTAGATTGAATTATTGATGCTGCTTGATCGACTGTGATGTTATTATGATGAAATAAATAATCAAGCTGCAGTCAACAAAGTATATTTTTTTATAATACAAACTCAGTATATAATAAAAAATATACTTTTTGACTATATCCTCATTATTTATTTCATCATAAGAACATCACAGTCGATCAAGCAACATCAATAATTTTTTTTATCTCAATAATTTCTAAGTTTCAGTTATAAGAATAATTATTGGATAATAACTGTGTTTTATTCAATTGGCGTGATATTTAAGACATTTTAACTTGGAACCATTAAAGCAATTACTTCCTTTCTTCTGCAAAAACTATGAAAATAACTCATATTTTCTTGGTGAAATTGAGAGAGTTTGTGTTAACAGAAAGGTTTGCTTGTATAGAATGCCGCAATTGTTTATATAACAGAACAATTTCACTACTGGTCAGTTCATAATGAAATTAGTAATGCTGATGATTTAGGAAGGCTCACCAAAAAAAAAAAAAATTGGATATAAACTAGTTCCATTCCTCATTAAGGTTAAAGAATGCACAAGTTTAAACAATTATGGTTTTAAGACTAAGGATGAGATTATGTTGTAAGCATCTGTTAAAATTAACTTTTAATTTACAATGTATGACCCTTTCCATCCATTCTTTTTAAAAATTGTGATAAAATTAGTTTCAATTAAATAGTATCTTGTACTAAGATGTAGAAATAAGACCTAATGAGTTATTCGTCAAGATTTTAAATAGTATCTTAAATAGTTCCTGTTGAGGAATGTATTGTGTTAAGATTTAATTAATTCCTCACAACCTTAATTTTAGTTAATATGGTCCCTGCTTGTGAGTTTTTCAAGTTACTACCCAGTTATCTTAAAAATGCACTCTTGATAACAAATAAAGTTTGACATAATAAATTATCATTTAAATGCATTCCACCCTACTCAGGTTTGTTATTAATTCACCCGTTGTTCATAGAATCAGAACTTGTTTTTGAAAGATAGCAATTTTTTAGAACACAATAACTAATGAAATATGGTTCCTTATAAAACCGAATGCCTTGTTGATTGTACTTAAAGATTGAAATTTTGGAAATAAGAATTATTTGCTTTGAAATCTTATCGACCTGTAATGCTCTCCAATTTTCATTGCTAGACTAAGTACACTCTACAGTATGTGTCACTTAACATAATCAATTACACAAGAAAAGAAAGTACGTACTACATGGTGTATTGTACTTTTTTAATAATAATAATAAATTGTTTATTTATTACGAGACACGTCCCTCCAGATTAACATTACAGGAAATATTAGGTGAGGTTTAGAGCCTTTAAGCAAAATAAAAAAGAATAGAAGAATTAACAAATAATAATAAACATGAAATTATAATGAAGTAATTTTTAAGCCTTGAAACAAAAACAAACATCTAATATTAATAAATTAAAAATAATAAAGTAGTAATGATTAAAATGTACAAATCATATATTAATACATAAGTATACATTTTAATTGAAAATAAGTAATACTTATTTACAATTCTTTTGGAACTGGATGGACAGGAAGTGATTGAATAGGTGGGATTTAAAGGTGATGAGAGCATTGGAGCGACGGAAGAAAGAAGGAATGAATAAGAAAAGATTTGTCAAAAGCAGTGGTTCAGTGGGACGTTGTACATAAATCTGAAGGCCAGGAGATCAAAGATGTATGATGGAAAGCAAGGTTGGATAACTTGGAAGAGGAAGGATGCCAGAAAATATATCGATGGTAGCCACTTCAACTCTTCATGAAATCGGGAGACAGAGGCATCTGTTGGGATCCTAAAGTAGAGTTTTACAAAGCAATTTATAAAATATTATAATATATTAAAATATTATTTTATTATAAAATATTTTTGACTCGAGGTCTCCAGAAACGCACCTAGAGTACACCATGCAACAGTCATAGTGGGAGAATATTAAGGAGGTAACTAGTAACAAAAAGGTTATAAATGGAAGTAGGTAACAAAGATTATTTAATCCCTTTAGGATGGAAAAGACAAGACAGAAGATATAGGAGACATGGTTTTCCCAGGAAAGAGTTTGACCAAAGATGATTAGATGGTTGGGTAGAATTTTATGGAACTATTATTCCGGAAAAGGATTTGGAATACAAGGACCAGTTTTAAGGAGTTGATTGGAACCTATTACAATTGTCTTTGTCTTCTCCGCATTCAACTTCAACTTGTTAGCCAGTGGCTTATTCAATTCAAGTCCTCTTGAAGTTTTTTTATGTGGCTAATGATAGATCAGGAGGCAGGAAGGGGAGGTATATTTGGAAATCATCAATGTAGACATGGTATTATGAGTGATGGATGAGAAGGGGAAGGCCATTAGTATAAATAGAAAGACAGAGACGAACCCTGAGGGACACCACAGGAGAGATTTTTGATCAAATTGTTATAATTTTCTGCCTCAAGACAGTGAATTAACTAAAATTATGGAAAACTATAATGAAAAAACTTTGTACTGCAGATAATTGTATTTTTAGAAAACAAACTTCACAACTGACAAGTTAAGTGGAAGTTGAATTTTAGTTTTCCTTTAATTACTATCTAGGATTTTTTTTTAAATTTAAAATTGTTAAAACGGTTGTAACACACTTTGTAAATAAAAAAAATCAGAATTGCGGAGAAAAATGTCATGTTACAGTAATTTTATTAGTAATGATATTAATAGCCTGTAAAGGATGTATATAATACCATACTTTTAGAAATTTCAAAGATTAAGACATTTCTGAGGTCAATAAATAATGCAATAATTCAATAGGGTATATTATATTAATTTTGAGACAGATTGATACCTTTTTTTCTATGTAAATAACACACAATAAAATATATAACACTAAAACCAGATAAATCTAATTATACAAAAGGTTAGAGACTTAAACAACAATGAAATTATATTGAAAATAAAATTTCTGAAAAGTAAAAAAAAAAATTAATGAAAATTATAAATATAGTTTTGGATAGAAATCTTAACAAAATTATCTAACAAGAACCTATATTAATATAAATAATAAATATTGCCATACAAATATGGTAATCAGTTCTTAAGCTTATCTTCATTTTGACTAGCTAAAAGATCACTATCAGCATCTGCCAACAGCCAATGGTGTTCATTAATCTCAAGAGCTTCCCACTCCGACTTAAATGCAGCTTTAGGATCTGTAGGCATGGCCATTGCAGCTCCTGACATCTGGTCCTGAAACTGTCTTGATTGATCAGCAGCGTTATTCTCGCCTAAAACAAGGGCATATATGCTGCGTAATCCGAAAACATTGAGGAAATACCATGAAGCAGAAGATACCCATGAAGCATCCAGCGAAGCGAGTTCTATTCCTCTCTGCAGCATAGGTTTGAATCTTAATGTGAGAGGAAATGGAACTTTGGTGGTAACAAATCCAGAAAACATCCAGTTGATCCAACCACCAATTATTATCATAGGAAGTACTGTAGTAATATTGCCTTTTAGCATATCGGTCATCATATTCGGATCAGTCATTGGATTTTGACTAGTAGCCTGCCGTTTCTGGGTTTTGAAGTAGCCTGTATCTTCATTATTAAAAAAATTTCTTCGGGTATGATAAGATGAGCTAACTAGGTATCCACCATTTTCACGGAGAATCCTGGATCTTATTAATACCTGACTGTCCTGAACTTGTAAGATGTCAGCCTCTTTGGGTGTAGTAGTTAAAACTGCAATGTAATGTCTCACAATACCCACCAAAAATGTTATCAAAACAATGGGGAGAAAAACATACCCTCTAATATTGGCATCTAAAAGTAGTTCTGCCATTTGGAACTACTCTTAATATAAGAGTTGAGCAATACCTAATAAAAAAGTTGGTAAGCAGTAAAAGTTTATCGAAATAATTTTACATTCACTTTTTACAGAGATTTTACAAAGAAAACTAAAATTCCTTATAAAATTTGAATAAGCACCTAACTACTAAATAAAACTTCTTACAATACATAAACTGTAACAGTGTGAAGTTGAAACCTCCTTGAAGAATCGATTGAAAAGCGTTGAGATCTTCTTCCAAGTTGAGATGAACTTAAGAAATTTAAAACAGTAGGATGTCTCTGTAATTCGTCTTGTATTTTTAAAAAATTGATTTCTCTTTTAAGGCTATGTCATTTTTAAATGCTAAGCAAACGTTCAATGAATGTATTGTAAGATTTTGAAAAATGAATTCTTTTTTTTTTAAATGTTTAAAATTAAAAATTATTGAAAATAAACTAGAATAAGGAAGAAAAGAACATAAACGCTACTTTACATCGAGTAAATAAGTTCAAGCTAATTTTGAATTAAAGAACAATATTAATAGCATGTGTCTACAAGGGTATAAAGAAAAACGAAAACTAAAATAGTGCTTGGATATTCCTAAATCCACCTCATCATACAAAGTTGTTCATTTCCCGAAATTTTATTAAATACTCTTTGTAATGGCCTGAATGAGCATTATCTCACAAAAGATCCATGTGGGTAATAGTGAGGAAGGACTTCCCATTCGTCGGTATAATAATAATAATAATAATGAATGCACATTTTTATTTTGACTAAATATGTGTCTCAAATAACACCATTGATTTGAATTGCAAGAAACGTTATTGTCGATGCCCTGCCATATAATTGCTAATTCAATTATTTTAAGCTTAGTGTTAATTGGCTAAACCTGATAACGTTGAATACCGCGTGTAGTGTTGTTTTTAGTATTAAATCAAATTTGGATTTGAACTAGAAAAATAAATATTTATTTTCACCCTATTCTCCCTTTGAGCAATACGGGTGTATGCAGCAGTTGGAAGTTACGCAAGCATGCTTAGCATCTAATTGGTGCAAGTAAAACAATTTAACATTTCAATAATTAGCTGTGCACAGAGCATAAACATGTTAAATTATCGATTAGCTTTCGTCTGCTTCTACGCCTCCTGACCTTGAGAGCGGATCTTCTTCGTTCAAGATTGTAATGGGTTAGAAACGATGATCATTCTTTGCATCGTAGAATTGTACATGAAAATGATAATATTTTGAGAGATACATTAATGTATCTTTTAATGCATTTAGAGAGTAGTACTTTGCAATGCTAAATATTTTGAATTCGGAATTAATCAACCTGATATAACGGCATTCACTTTGTCTTTTCACATGAAAAAACATTTCAATTCATAATTTATTTCTTAATATGATGGGCTTTTTTCATAGTTTCTTCTAATTAAAACACGGCCAAAATATTATTTAAAAATTTTCTTAGCTATAGTTTTTGATTCGTTATGATCAGTTCTAAAGCGTTTTTGCTATAATATAGAATGGAATTTATCAATTTAAAATACACGACACATTTTTTTTTCATCCAATGCCGCGCGACAAATTTATATCCAGTGATATTTTTATGATGTAGAAACCTCTCTAAATTATAGACTTCGTGAAAAATCCAATAATCATTGCGATATATATTTAATGTACGAAATATCGACTGAATTGGGTTCTGTATTGATCTGTATTAAGTTAATCGTGAATTAGATGTCCAAATCTAATGAATGAAGCAATTTTGTAGCTGTAATTTTAAAAGCGTAGATGGTGAGCCACCTTTTGAACGAAATATGATTTCATTTTCAAAAGTTCAAGGTGTAATACGTACTATATTGGATTCATTATTGAATCCATTAACTTATCCGCTAATACGTATTTCCAAATGAAGATACTGAATATTACGTTAGTTTGGCAAATAACATAGCATCTACGTTCCGTGAAAGAGTGCCACGAAATCGAGTAACCATGTTGTAACATGCATGTAATAGACTCGTAATTAGAGATTGGTATTAGCCTTTTACATCATTCACAATAATTATTTTAGCAGTGGATTTTTTATTTGTTTGTTATTCGACAATATTTGTATAGTAGACGTTCAATAATTTTGTTCCTAATTGAATTGTAATAATTATAGTTCATAAGTTGATATATTTATTTAATACAGACAGATATTCTATTATTTTTAGAACTTGAAATCCATTTCAATTACTCTCGCTCATATATTTATAATGCAGTTCTGAACAATCTTCTTGTGATATCACTTCCCATCCTGTAGGTTTTATGTGATACACTAAACAAAGAAATAAAAATGTTAAATTACAATAAAATAAAACGAACATTTATTAATAACATTTTTTTATAATGATTTCAACTGAGTTTGTACTGACTTCACGAATCCTTACTTTAGAAACACTGTATTATTATAAAAAAGTTAAATATAAAAAAAAAAAAAATAAAACAAGATATTGAAGTTTCACCATGCATCATTCAGATGACCAACTTGAAATATTTTATGAAAACTATTTCAAGTTGCTTAACAAAATAATGCTTGGCGAAACTTCAGTTTTCTCTAACGATATACCTCGGATTATTCCTCCGGAAAAAGAGTCTCTAAATGTAGCATAGTAAATCGATCTTCTAGCCAATTCATAAGCCTCTGGATCTTGAAGGTCAAAGGAGTGCCCAGAATCTAATACGCCAAAAGCATATATAGAACCAGAACCGACGCTAAAAACAGTACTTCTTGTTCTTTGGCCTTCTGAATCTACGTAATAAAGACTTGGTCCCTGGAACACACAAATGTTTTTAACATTCTTGTTAAAACAGTTCGCCAATATATTAATAACATACATTTTTATCCCAACCAGCAATCATCATTCCCATTGACAGACCCGTTCCTTTGTAAGAAAATGCCATATTTGCCATCAGCTTTGATGCAGCTGCTGTGGAAATGGAATTCTTGTTGCGGAGTTCAAAGAGCCGACATTGTTTAGATAAGACCCTATCCCAATAAACACAATCTGCAGCACCTCCAGCCATTGTACCAACCAAAAATTTATTAATTTCTATTATTTTCTTCATAGATTGTGAACCTAAACAATGCAGTTTATGAATACCTAATCATACAAATTAAATACTATAAATCATGAAAAAATATCTATTAACTAACTCATAATAATGGCTTTAAATCTATATATTTAAAAGAAAGTTACCACTCACTCACAGATCTATGCAGTCATTACTATATCTCAAAAACGACAGAGCCTAAAATGTTAATGATGGTTCCCCTTATGCTATAGATGTGGAGTAAGGTATGGCTTGAAATTTCGTACTCTAAGTGGTGGAAAAAAAAGTATTTTTAAAAACTAAAAACAAAATTAGTTTTTCGAATAACTCGAAAACTGCACATCTCTTAAAACGTTATAGATATTCATTTGAAAGAGAATTAAATTCTTTACAAAGTAAAAACAAAATTATCTAAACCGGACTAGTATTAGGAAAGATACTATATATGTAAAAGTATACTTCTACTCATTGGACTTTGTATCCATGTTTTCTGCGCAGGTTCCCAAGAAAATCCGTTAAATATTTATTTGTTTTTTAAATAATCCGAAAACTATACGTTTCATATTCACACACAGATGCTCATTTGAAAGGTAATTGTCTAAATTTTCTATATTATAATAGAAACATTTTCACATTTCACCCACTCACTGACTTAGTAATCTCAAAAACGATAATGCCTATGAAGCAGAAATGGTGGTTCACCTTATGTTGTAGTTGCGCACTATAGATGGATTTAAAAAAAAAAATCGGATTCTAAATTGTTCAAAAAAATATATTTCTAAAAAATAACTTTTTTTTTTATCACGGGTTATTCACTTTTTACGGTTGGAAAGCTTCATCCACGGTTGAGAAGAAAATCGTATTATGATGATATACAATGGTCATAGAAGCTAAAACTTTAGTATTATATCTTGCTCTATCGTAGTCTTATCAACCAGTTTTTGGTTGGAATTCATGCCAAGATAGAAACAAAAAGCCTTAACTTTATTAGATTCAACCAGAGTAATATGCGAGCGGAAAACTATGTTCATCTCAAAGAAGCCATGTGCAAGGGATATGGTAACGTTTTGGATATTGGTAAGATGAGTAGCCATCCTGTTTTACTGGTGGGCCCCGTTGCATACATGAGAGAACTCAAGATTTTATGACCTATGTTCGTCCTGCTTTGTTTATCAGGTTTACATGTAACCCGAAATAGTCTGAAATTGGAGATGCCTTAAAGGACGGGCAAAAGCTTCTTGACTCAGAAGGTTCTTCACGGTCGACCATATGTCAAGGTTAACCTGACACCATAAACTGATTCATATTTGTGCCTATTTAGGTCCCGATCTCAACTGAATAGGATCCGTTATGGGTTTATTTATCCCTTAGGCGAGCGTAGCGAGGTATAAAAATATATCTATTATATTACATACCTATATCTAAATAGGTATAGTTATATAATTTAATACGAAATGGCAGAAATGAAATATTCGCGAGCGATACAGCGGGTAATAGCTAGTTATTACTCAGGGTTGAAACTGTGGAGCCAAGCGTGTTAATCATCTAAATCTCTAAACAACAAAAAATTATGTCAACAATTTTTTTATTGAACCCTAACCTATTTGTGTGATTTATTACTGACCCACCGTTATTAAAAGGAAATGTAAGAATAATGACTGTTGTGTATACTCGCGCGACTTTCCTTACCGCTTGGGTCATAAGTCCAATACAAAAATACTTTGCTGTATCTTTTTCTAATACTGGTTCGATTAGATTTTGTTTTTAAATTTACTTTTTTAGACTATTTAACCATCTTTCAAATGTAAACACAGACAAATGCAGACAGATCAATGACTGAAAATGCGTTTATTGAATCGAGGGGATTATAAATCCGTTAAGAAATGTACATCCAAAATTTGACTCAAATACAATACCTTACTTACTTATGTGGTAAGGAAAGTAAAATCTCATCATTAGTAAAGACACAGGTGAGAATTTTAATATATAAATCTAGTTTCTATCCTAGTATTTATAACATTAGGAAGAGGTTATATTAAATCATTAATTAGTAAAGTTGAGCTGGTTTTGATTAATAATTTCGTGTCGATATTCAGAAAAATTATCCTACATACCTATATATTTTCCTCCAGTCGCTCTGGAATCAACGGCTAGTATAACCCCGTTTTTGAAGATAAAGCCCAAAGTCGTCGTGCCATGATCGAAATATAGCTTTGTACTCCTTCCAAACTCATCACAATCGAAGTTCATTTTGCTTGACAATGGCTAGAAATAATTAATATTACATAGGTCGTAAGTTTATTATTAAAAAATGACAATTCTAATTTGAGGTACATTTGCCATAGGTGGTAGAGAAAGCTGCATCGGGTTAATGAAATTTTTTATATGAAAGGGTTCTTCTTCCTCAAATTCAGCTAAACCCGGTTGAATGAAGTTCTTTTTAACACCTAATAAACTTTCTAGTGCCATTTTTTTTCCAGTTTTGAGCTATCTCTCAACCACAAAGAAATAAATGTTGCCGTTTACAAGCTCAAAAATATTAGCTATATAACCAGACTTGTGTATGGAACGAATGTAGATGTACCTTACATATGATTATTATCACATTATTATCAGGTGAAAATTTATATCTACAGGATATCCAATATAAATCGTCCTAAAAACTTCTCAAGGGAAAACAGTTTAACTTAAAAAATAAATAAAATAAAACTGTTCAATTCTAAGTGTAAATGGTTGTTAAAACCCTAATAAGTATATGGTATACATCAATAATGGTCAATTTTTTTTTTGTAACATTTTTATCGGTTTTTCAAACACAAGGAGAACATGATTCAAAAATAATAAATGCATTTCAATTTTAAGAGATATTTCTTCTTTCCCTATTTGTAAAGTTTTTTTTTTTTTTTTAGGGTTGCAGATAAATCTGTTTTATTAGAAAGAAAATAGAATTGTAAAAGCCCGTTTACCCCAAATGTTTTCAACATATATTGCTGTCAAGAATTATCGCCACAAATGTTGACTTCAAAACAGAAAAACGCATTGACATCGAGGTTGGCAACACTGATCGTCAACATTTTTTTGTTACCAACATTTTCCGCTGGCTATGGAAAACGAGGAACAATGCTGGCAACATCCCTCTACCACTACTTCTACCAATGCTTCTGCTTTAAGACGCTGTCACGCTCTGTTGGTCGTATTGCGATTTTTGGCTAATGGCTAATTTTTCTAGCCGAGAGTTAATGGAGTGGTCACCAGAGGAAATATTGCAATTAGTAGAATTATATTCTGAGAAATATTTATATAAATCAGAAACGTAATCTTTGTTTTCTGTATTTAATTACATAAACTTCTATCTAGTAAATCATACCACTTTTTGTTTTGAATGGAAAATGTAAATTTGATTATAAATACATTTAATTATAAATGACTAAATGTATGGTAAATCCCGTATTTGTTTAGGTCTCAGGTTAATCTGATATTTTCAAATGTAATGGTAATTCGTATTGTTTGTGCTTGATCAATAATTCAAAATCGGAAAGTAAATTCGGAAATAGCGTCCTTGAAAACCTACTAAACGATTTCTATTCCGAAGAATTTTGCTAACTAATAATTAATTAGAAACGATCATGAACAAAATTCGACATTATAGCAACTTTTCACTTTTATATTTTATCTTTGGAATTGTGGATTAATTAATGTTTATATAATTAATTAATTAATAGGATTAATTTTAGTTTGTATTTCTCCTTGTCTATCTTCATTTTCGTAGAAATCTCACTCTACCCATAAATTCTCCGTGTTTTTTTTTTTTTTTTTTTTTTTTTTTTTAAATCTGCGTGAGTTTGAGTTGTTTTTATATCTACTTCCAGTTCTTCTAATGGAGATCTTTGGCATAGAGAGTTGGCGGTCCAATCGCCCGTTCACATGTACCGCAATCAGCCACTAGCCCTCCAGTTTAGGGGAACACTTTCACTGACGCTCATAAAGTACACTACTACCCTCAAAACAGTCTAACGAGAAAAATTGTATGAGTATAAATTGTAAGACATTTTGTCTACTTTAATTTGGTATAGAATGGTCTTCTGGAAAAAATATAATAGTTTCTGAGATATAGATGAAAACACAAAAAAGTGCCAAATTTTTGTTTTTGGAAAAACAAGGTTAGAGGCAACATATCTTTCAGCAACATAAATCTCAGATTCGAGTTCAGAGACCCAGAAAATTAGGATGTACCAAAATGATATGTTTCTGTCCTGATTTGTCTATGTTTGACTGGAAAACCACTTCAAACAATCGCCCTCTCCCCTTTAGAAAACCCAATTATGCCCCCTCTTCTAAGAATTTTTACGTCACAGCTTGCGTCGAAACCCCTTCTCTGTGGGCACCCCTACTAAAACTTCGTGTCAGATTCTTCTTCTTCTTTCGTGCTGTAGTGCCACCGGTGCAGTCTCTGGCCTTCGCAATGAGCCTTCGCCAGGTGGCTCGATCTTCTGCGGCTGTTTTTCAGTTTTGTACATTCAGTAGGGTCAAAGCGTCCCTGGCAACAGCGTCCTCCCATCTGAGTCTTGGTCAGCCTCTATCTCTTGAGCAGTCCAACCTCCCCTCCAATAACTTCGTGGGAATTTTGACATCCCTCATTCTGGCGACATGGCTGGCCCACCTTAATTTTCCTAACTTTATGGTCCATAATACGTTTGCTTCACTTTATTATTGCGCCGTCTTCTCTACTGGTTCCCTTGTCTAATGGACTCAAAAATTTTCCGTAATATTGCTCGTTCGAAAATAAGGATTTCTTTTTCTTTTTTGGCTATTGGCAGAGTCCATGTTTCGGATCCATAAATAAGGACCGGCCTAATGAGCGTTTTGTAAATTAGGCACTTAGTTCGTCCTGAGATTATGGGCTTACTGAGATGCTTCCTCAAGCCAAAATAGCATTTGTTGGCCATCATCAGACTATGGCTTGTTTCCATCAGAATCTTATCTGCAGAGCAAACAACTGACCCTAAGTACTTTGACTTTGCACCTCACATCTTGAACATTCTAAGATATTCCCTTTCTTATGAAGGAGGACAAATTAATCCCTTCGTCCACTGGCCTGGCATTTGTTCCTCAACCCGTATATTCAATATTACGTCATAAATAGCCTTATTTAGTTGCTCACTTCCATGCAATAAGAGCTCTGCCTGGATTTCATCTTTACCCGGGACTTTGTTATTCCTGAATTTCAGGATAGCCTCTATGACGTCTTCGTATTCTGGAGGGTCAATTCCTTCTTCTTCTTCATTACTTGCTGCAAAATTGTCTTGCATCTTCTTCATTCAGCAAACTGTTGAAGTGTTGGGCCCATCTTGACAGGATTTCTATCTTCTCTCTAGCAAGTGAGCCGTCCTCTGTTTTACAGGCATTCACTCTGAGTTTGAAAGGTGTCCTATTGCTGTTTAGTTTCTGGTAGAAGCTTCTAATCTCATTCAGGTTTCTGTGCTCCTCTATTTCCTCCAGTCGCTTACGTTCCCATTCTTTCTTCTTCTAACGAAGTAGTCTCTATTCTTATGATGCCAATCGTGTGTGTTTCTTCTGCTGCACATTTCTATATACCTTATTCTTAGCATCCGTAATCCTGGCGCACTCATCGTCAAACCAACAAGGTCTTGTTGCCCGCTCTTCTACTCTCAGCGTATCCTCATTAGCTCTTTTGACCACCGTTGAGCATTTGTTCCATCGTTCCTGAACAGAACTTCCTGGTACTTAGATTGCAAGTAGTTCATCCAACCTTTGCTTGTATGTAAGACTTATCTCCGCGTCCTTCACTTTGGATGTGGCAATCTTGCTCGGTATTTTGGCTTCCAGTTTTCTTACATTCGAGATTCTAGCTCTGGAAACTACCAAGAAGTGATCTGTGTCTATATTGGCTCCTGTGTAGGATCTTGTACTAATAATATTAGACCCGTGTCTTTTGCTGATGAGGACATGGTCTATTTGATTCACAATGTTTCCATCCGGTGATCTCCAAGTTCCTTTGTGAATCTTCTTTCCAGGAAAAATAGTACTCTCCACTACCATATCCTTGGATACGGTGAAGTTGATTAGCAACCGCCTGTTCTCATTAGTCTGGAAACGCTTTTCATTTGTGTCAGGTTATTTTTATGAATTAGATATTTGCTAACCAGTGAAATTTCCGATTTTCATGACAAAAAAACCACAACAAAAAACGTGTAGATTTTGTGTAGTGGATAGTACGAAAAAAAAGAAACAATATGGCCCAAATAAATATTATTGCTCTACGGCAAGTAGTTTTTGAGTAACTGGCTATAAAAAATTGTTAAGTGGTCCACCAGAATCTGTATCAAATTAATAGGTGCATGACTTAAATGGAAAAGGCGTGTTTAATGTCAATTAATTAGTTTCACATTTAGTAATCTCTTTTAATTAATTAAAGAATATTTGTCCTGGTTTTTCGGTTGGTTGCTTCAAATTTTTGAATATGTTTTCTTTTGACTATGAGGCACTTAGAGATCATAAATCTTTTACTTAGAGCTTCTATGTCAGAAATAATCCGTTAGCTCCTAAATTATTATTGCTCAGATGCTTTCGCAAATTATACTTTTTCAAATAAAACCTAGAAATAGGATAAGCTTCAACCATACTTCCTTCGTTATTTTTATTTTAGTAATGTGCAAACTAAATTGAAAAAATGTAAAAATATGTTAAAATATCTGACTGTATGTACATCTTTAATTTCTTATTATTCTTATTAAATGGTAATACATGTTAATTATACAACAATTTATCAATACCCAAGCCAAACTGGAAAGATAATTCATTCTATAACATTAACAAAATACTTTATTATAACAGCGAGGAAACAATATGATTTTAATTTTCTGTGGCCCCCTCCAAAGGTCATGGGGCTTGGGCAATTTACTTTGATATTTAAAAATATGTATATAGAAGTAAATATAGTTTCTTCTTTATTTTTAAATATTATTTGTTACTATTTTCTCTATGGAAATTTTGATTTATGATGACGAAAAATTTCATTATTAGAATTAGTAGCTGATGATAAATGCCTAGTATATATCGATGGAAACGGTTTGCATATAATTATTGGCAACTCATAAAACGGGTAAATCCAGAACACTGTGAAAAAGGGCTTAATTATTTTGTTCGTCCTTTATTAAACTATTGTTAATGGATTTAAAGTTAATACCTTATCCAAAAAAAATTTAAATTGCAAAACATATTTGAAAATAATAGGAAAGTACCGGCAAATATTTTGAAGTCCATTTCAAATAAATCGTTTTTGTAATGTTGGTATTACTGGGCAGCTCACCCATCAATGTGGAAGGTTTCTCAGAGGTTTCTAGGATACCTCTCCAACTGTGATTAGTTATGTATTGACAGTCTCTGTGTGATTAACATTATATACTGACTAATTTATTGGTTTTATGTCGCATTACCGCGTAAAGCACATGACTTCGTTTATTAGGTTAAAAAAATTAACATGACATTCATTGGAATTGGAAAGAGAAGATTTTTTTTTAGAGCCTTGGTGCTTTTCTCTATTGTCTTTTTAGTATGGATATGTTTTGCACCTAAAGATAGAAAATTATTTCTAGAGGAAAAAAATGAAATATCTGATTTTGGTAAGTTTTTTTTTATGTACACTTTTCTACTATAGCTCTAGTAACTTTATCAGTATTATATTTGGATAAACAATAATGCAAGTAGTGTTTTTTTGTCGGTTTTTTGTTTGATTGTTAAAGCAAAAGATGATTTAATTATTTTTTTTTAGACAGAATGTAATGTCTGTTTTTCTATATGTATGTTGCATAGTAATCACTGGTAGTAATATATTTTCATTGACATTTATAAATCTAAAATAAATTATTTATTATTGTTGTATGCAGATAAAATCTTGGTGGTGTTTCCTTTAATCATCTGTCTTTATTAATGGATCTTGGTTAATTTTTAAAATAGATAAATTGTCTAATTTCATTTTGTAGGGTTTTATATATATTTTTCTCCAAGTTAATAGTTTTTAGCAGTGTTATCATTTTTATTTTGGAATATTTAGAGACCTATGACCAATAGCTATGATAGAGAAAAATTTGAATTTTTCTTTCTTTGTTGCAAATACATTTTTTTCCTAAATTCATTCAATGATTTTGCTTCCTCACTAATGAAGGCGGCAGGGAAGCTTTGTATTTCATTTTTACATTTGTTCATTTATTTTCTACTTTTGCAATATATATAATTCACTTAGATCAACCATGCAGTTGATGTCAAGAAATAGCATTAGTTTGATTACACATCTATGGGTAAATTCTACTGTTTCACAAGACACACTTTTTTCTATTGATAGTGTTAGGCCTATCTAAGAGCTTAGTAAGAGATATTTATTATTATGAAATAAAAAAGATTGTTATTCAGATTTCTATTACATGTATAACAATTTTATAATAAAATATTGGTACAATGAAATGTTACATATTTTGATGTTCGCTAAAGATCTACATGGTTTGTTATGAAGATGGGTTTCCCTTCCTCAATAAAATAATAAATATTACATATTTTTATTATGCCATTTTTTTTTTTTCAATTTCAAAGTAATATTTAATGTCAGAAATTGTCTTCACTCCATTTAGTTACATTTTTTAAAAGTAACATTTAAAAAAAATTAATTAAATTTTTAAAATTTGCTGAAACGATTTTATGCAATTTTTTAACATTCAATTTTTGTCTCTAAATTAAATCTGTTCAATATATGTATTAATTAATTAATATTAAGTTACTAAAAAAAACAGAATAATTAATATAATTTATAATGTCAATATGTGTTATTATATATCCATTGGATCTTATGTATCCATAATTCAATCCTGAAAATGGGTTATAGCAAATAGATAAAATTATAAATCAGACCTTGATGCCCTTTTGCTGTTTGTTCAATACATTTTAACAATTAAACAATATTCTAAATATTTAATCAAATAATTATTTTTTATATTTAATAAATATACTCTATGATTATTGAAATTGATTATTTTGTTAAAAATTATTAATATTTGCTATCAGAATAACTGAAAACATGGAATTTTCGAAATTCTAGAAGCTGTTTTCATAATATTTGCCAATTAAAGAGGTGTTATTCAGTGCTAACATATTTTCGATAAGTAATATTTTTAATATCTTGATGGATAAATAATGAATAACCTGGGATTTGATCCATAAGTTGACTGAAAAAATTTCAGTTTACTTTCCAATTATTTATATACAACTAAAAAATCTTTTATGTTGCGCTACAATTAAATACAACTACATGGAAGTATATTTAAGAAACGTAGCTAGATTATTTTAAGATAAAAATAGTAATAACAAAAAATTAACACCAACCAATTAATGTGAAACAGTTTTGTTCTTTATTTTACTCTCTCAACTACTTCCAGATGGAGGAAAATAGTGAGAAAACAACGAGATCCGTGGAAATCATTTTTTTTGGAAATCAATTTTTTTTTTTAAATATAATGCAAAATAATACTCCATCTACAAATAAAATATCTCTTCATCTAAATTTGGCGATCGAAAATGGCATTTGAAATTATATAATTCATATTCATCATATTCATAAATTATATAATTCATCCTGCAGAAACTTAAGAATGTTGAAATGAGAGATGCAAGTAATAAAATGTGTCAACAAAAGAAAAAAATATAATAAACCTTTAGCAATAATAGAATATTGAAGAACATTTCAAAATCCAAAAAAGACGATGTGAAGTAATTATCGTAAATATTTATTTTAAAATTTAAATTTGAGCCAAAATTGCTCCAAATGCCAAAACAATCAAGCCAGAATTGTGTTTAGCAGGCGTGATTGAAGTAATTACTTACAGAGTAGTACTCCTTATATCACATTTCATATTTCGATACTGTTATGCACACTTATGGTAAGTGCAAAGTTGCCAAAATGTCGTAAGAGCATTTACCATAATTGTGCTCAACATCATTTGAACTGTATTGTACTTATCGCATTTGAAATAGGTGAACTCTGTTTCATAGTCGAGAATTTAGATGTCACATTCATTATTCTACATAACATTCTTAACACTAGTTTAAATAAATATAGTTTATATATATATATATATATATATATATATATATATATATATATATATATATATCATATATATCACCAAAAATGTGTAAATTATACACACACAGGGGCGCGCGCGCTTGTGTGTGTATTTTACACATTTTTGATGATAATTGCATTTGCCACATGTGTGCACATCAGTGTATTGTAGCACTTATTTATAAATTCCCAAATTCTGATGCAGTACGTGCTAAACTCTATTTATATGTCTCCAAAATTTCACAAGCAGTTCAGAAATGTCATCTTTTTGTGTTTAACCAGAGTAATAACGTTTTTTTTTTTTCTCAACTTATTTTTTACCGTACTCAGGTTAAATTTTGAAAAGTTTAGTTAATTAATTCCTTTGAAAATTAATAGGTCTGTATTTTCCAATTCACAGAATTCGATCTCTCTTTTATTAGGCTATTTAATATTTTAGTTAAAGTAGGCTATTTAATATTAAAGTTTTAGACCGACTGACATTTCCTCTGCACCTTTCCTTGTGACCCCCTTATGTTGCGAAAATCGTATCTCAATGTCTGGAGAAAGTGAAAATTATGAGCCTAAGCTGTTCGGCGTGATCAAATGACTTAAATTCAGTCGATAATTTTGGCGATATTCTTCCACCGTTCCGAGAATATTGCGATTCACAAAAAGAACATTGCGATATCTATGGAAGTGATCTAAGCACTTCAGTTTATTAATTCTTTGGCAATTTTCTTGGCATTCATTTCATAATATTGGACATTCTGTGTTACTTTATTCGTTTTAATGATGCTTCATAGGATTGGATTTGGGCTGGATTCTCAAGTGTGCGAGTGCGGAATACTTTAAATTATTATCAGTCCATTTGGAATATTGTATAATCCTGAAGAAAAATATAGGTATATTAATATTAAAAAATATAATTAATAGTAACTTGTGATAATAACAATGTATTGAAACCTGAATGTAACGTTGGGGAAAATCACGTTTGCGCAAAACGATATACGAACACTTCAATCTAATGTAACTCACTTTGGATTGGTTCAAATCACACCATACATAACGACATGAGCATACCAACTGTTGAATCTTCATTCAACATATTTCATTCTTTCACTCGAAACCATCTCAATCAGTGGATCAGCGAGTGAAATATCTTTCAGTCTTGCTGTTACTCGGTGAATCAAAACGTTGGATAAAAAGTCTATGACCAAGAGGTCTCCTGCTGATTTACTAATATCGCATAACAGGAAAACCAAGGCCCAATTTAATATGAATAAATTTGTAACTTCAAAAAACATATATTCTCATATTATTTGACCACTTACATTTTATGGACCTTGCAAATTAAGAACCTAAGTAAAAAAAAAAATCAAATTTTTCATTTTTTTTGTTTAGAACATACTATTTCAAAAATAATGAAGGCCGGGGACATCAATTCGTCACAATCTATATGAATGACCCATATACATTATTATCACAGAATTTTTGGAAATATCACAGGTGATAACTGTTCATGTTCATTACTAATTGTAAGTATAAAGAATTGTATTTCAATAGGGTTATTTGCTTTCGGTCACCATTATTCGTTTAAATATGTCGACGCCATATCGTTAAGTAACGAATTTGATATAGCAGAAGCATTATTTGCAAAATAAAATATTATAAAAACAAGTCTATGGCTCAGTTAAGTAAAACGGCCCAGAGATACAAAAATTCTTTATAAAGGGGAAGTTAAAAGTAAAATATAAAGGTATTTTTTGGTCTTTTAAAAAGTATTTATATTCACATTCGTTACTTAAACCTGGTGGCGAAGATGTGTTGGAATCATGTTGAATATTAAAAAAAAATTAACATAGAAATTTTTCTTTTTATGGTTTTGCCATTTCTGAACTTGCTTTGAAATTCATTCTTCCAGATCTCGCTTTCTATCGTACTTTTGTTTCTTCTAAGTTTTCTCCTAGCAAAGCTTTCAAACATTATGCCTTGCGAAATTATAACAATATATAAAACATGCATTTCCTTCTTCTACTTTTTTTTCTATAGCGGATATCAACCGTAGCCGGTGTTCCGCGTCCAACCGTCCCTTCTGAAAAAGTTAACTAGCGGGAAGGTTCCTACAATACAACTTCTGGTTGACAGATCAGCATCAAGTCTTTTTTTGTATCTATGCTTTCCATCCTCTTCCAATACACGAAAGATCACGCCATTTTCTCCTTAAACAGTTCTTATTTATCAACCATTCTTTTATTATTTTTCTTGATGTTTACGTATTTGCATTGCTTGTTTAAATAATAAGCTTTTTGTTACTCAGGTATAATAGTGAAATGTGAAGATCGAGGTCCATGGGCGGTGATTAAAAAGCTATATAACTCCATTCCTACATCAGTGATCATTGACGTTCGTTTTCTTTAAACAATTTTTTACAATTACATAAAAGATAGAAATTGAAAATAAACTACAGCTATTTTATCCACTACAATTTAATTTAGTAGAAAACTGCTCTTTAATCAGAATAATTCAAAATTTTATTAAAAACTTTGAGGAAGATTTTTTTTTTTTTTAGAGAGAGTTTGTTTTTGTATTTAACAAATTTTAATAAATTTCATTAAAAAAAAAAAAATAAAAATTGAATGTTCATTGCAATTTGCAATAGGCATTTGAGGAAGCATGTTTATAACGTGGACAATTTTTTAAAATATGAAAACAACATTGATTTTCGCTGAATCTTGTAATTAGGTTTTAGCTTGATGCGGAATCAGTAAGTGTAAATAATACCGAAGTACCGTTTGCCAGTGGGCGACTTTAAATGCCAGGCGTATACTTGCTCGCTAAGGCCGACAAGGTTCATGTGATACTTGACTGGCTCAGGTAACTGTTAACCTTAAAGAACCGTAATTCTTAACAAGCGTTTTTTACATTTTATCCTGCAATATATAGCAAGTTAACGTTTCGGTCCAAATATAAACCACATCTTCCGTCTTACTATTTCGCTAAGAGAAACAGTTGGAGAATAATCTTAAATAAAATAATTCATAACTTAATTTTTATGAAGGAAGATTGAAATAATACAAAAATATTGATGAAAATGTATAATGGCGAAAATTGCACAAAGGAAGAAAAATCCTCGTTCCCTCGCAGTCCAGTCAAATTGTCCCAAAAAATGGTTAAATACATTAGGATAGTTTCGCTATGTTGTCAGGGTTAGTATATATAGTGTTGAAAAATTCAAGCTTTTTATTTCCCCCATTACTGCGACCTTGTAATAACTGCTAAATTTTTGGAATTGTTCCTGTTTTTTCAAAATATCTCAAGTATTGGTCTGAAAAAAATATATGTTGCTTTCTTTTACTAATCTAAATTGTCTAATTTTTGAGACCATTCCAAAACTTGTAGCTGTAATATTAGATAGAGCTCTTTGAATTTTATTTTATTTTATTTATTTTATTTTACTGCTCTTACTACGAAGATAATCATAATAAACTACTTCATGGTGCATTTAACTAGCTCCCAATTGAGTGGTAATAGACATCTGTTCGTCAAATAGTTCTCGACATAAAGTTTTTCAAAAAACGACATAAAATTTGAATTTTTTGGAAATTTTAATCAAATTCAAAGAGCTCTATTTCGTCTAGTATTACATCTACAAGTTTTGAATTGGTCTCAAAATTAGATAATTTAGATTAGTAAAAGAAAGCAACATAAATATTGGGGTGAGTAAAAAAAAATTACCGTTTCACGGATTAAAACGAAGTTTATTTTTATTTTCTTACATCTCTGTTCTAATGTTGTTGTTATTGGTATATTTTTTTATCCTAAAACTATACTGAATCATTTACTAAACATAATGTCTATCTGTGAGGCTTAGTACTAGTTTGGCATTCTTTCAATCAAAGTGACGTTGAGGCATGAAATTTAAGTAATTCTGCGAAAGTACTGAAAAAGGAAATTTTCAGCCTCCGAAACCATGCGTTTGATACGGGAAGTTGAAGAGAAGCCTAACTTCAATGAACGGACTGCGAGGAGGTGGTTCGCCAAATTTGAAAGTGGCAATACAAGCTTAGAAAGGCAGCCGGGCTCAGGACTACCATCTGTTGTGGACAGTGAGGCTCTGCGATACGTTATTGAAGATGATCCCACAAAAAGTACTCGACAGCTATCATCCGACTTTGGTTTGTCACAGTCAAGTGTGAATCGTCACTAATATCAATTAGATAAAGAAAAGAGAGCATGTAGAGAAGTTCCACATGAGCTCTCCTTGCAGCAAGCCGAACGTCGCTTGGAAATATGCCGCCGAAAACTTGCTGAAATGGATGCCATCGAACTTCTACCGCACCCATCCTATAGCACCGATCCTGCGCCTTAGGACTTTTATCGTTTCTGAGCAATAGCTCACTTTCTTAAGGGAAAACATTTCAAACATTGGAGGAGGTAAAAATTGGAGTAGAAGACTTTTTCCAGTCGAAACCCAAAGAGTGATACCGGCAAGGAATCGAATTGCTGGCTTCTAGATGGCAATTAACCATAGAACATAATGGACTGTATTTCGAAAGTTAGAAGAAATTTTATGTAAGAAAAAAATAAACTTCATTTTAACCCTTGAAACGGTATTTTTTTTACTCACCCTAAATAGTTTTTTAACAACATGGCGGCACCGGTAATGATGGTGGAAATTAGAAAACACCAATTTTTCAACATCGTACCAATCCGAACAACATCGAAAAATCGAAACTAGGACCCTAAAATTTGTGACTATTTGTGGCAATTTGACTGGACTAATCGTAATACGAATAAAGAGTTACTAATTTTTAAAAACGTGGCTCCTCTCGTTCAAGAGATAATCACCGGCATTATCCAATTGCTGAAAATGCGGTTTTTGGACTACGGGGGTTCTGAAACGTATAGTTCCGTTGAAAACTGCATATCAAAAAATTGTTCCGATTACGCTACCTTTCTTAGCTATGCGGCGTGGAAAAAAAAAATATCAGAAACAAAAACAAATAACGTATTGTATGGTGTTTTTTTCGATCATGACGTTCTCATGCTAAACTTATGGAATGCTGTAACCTGGTTACTTTTCCAATAAAACCGGAAAATTCCAGATGTTCATTTGCAAAATAATTAAATGTTCTATACAGCAAAAAAAAAAAACCTTACCAATATTAACAAAGATACAACAAACAATTTTTCTATAAAAATAAAAGCGTTGAGGAAAATCGTGTGATTGGACACACCAGATATTAGTATTAAATGCTATTACGTTGAAGGATAATGTCAGCAAGATGGCCTCACAGTGAAACCAGTTTTTGGTATTGCCAAATTGCAAACTCGTCCGCTGGTCAAACGCAATCCCCGCCTCATAAATATTCATTAGGTATTACCACGCGAACAATTTTTTTTTTTTTTTTTACCCAAAAGACCAGGTATTTTACTGAATGAAATGTGTTACCCAGGTTATAGGCATCTCTCATGATTCTTATCTGTTCAATTAGTTAGTTATTTATGATTAAGTCTATTTTATTATACAGGTGAACATTCCAACCGACGATGTGACGACCAGAAATCTGGGCCATCTAAGTGTAAACCTAAACAATACATATAATTACTTATATAAACACTTTTATAACACTTAGTTCATTAAAAATAAAAATAAAATAGCAAACAACCAAAGATGAAATCACTTAGGCATTTGGTTGGATTTTCGCGATAATTCATCGCATTCTAGAGCCTAAACCGTTCATCTGATGAAAAACGTGTAAATATAAAATTTTTAGTGAATTCTATGCAAATCCCTAATTGACCGGACTAACTTTAGTTCTCTGTGTTTTCGAAACTGGGTTTAGAGAACTGAGACTCGACATGAATTTTAATTACTTATAAACCTATGTAATCTGCATATAAATAGGCAACCATTTTTTTTTTTTGTCGTACTGATTACTGATGGATGTAGGGAGAAAATAGATATATCACTAGATAGGCATTGTGTTTATGTGCACAATATAAAAATTATTCACATATTTTTCCGTTAAGGCAGGTAAATCTCTGTTTCTTTGTTTCTGACTTTTATCTGACTGATTATCTCTTGAACGAGTGGACCGATGCCAACATCTTGGTATAATCAGATGGTTTCTATCGTCCATGTGTTTAGGGGCAACGAATTGTAATTAAAACCCTCACGATAATGAATTAAAAAAGCAGAGTGATGAAAAAGAAAACAAATAGAAGAATTTTCTAATATAAATCCCCTGAGGGTTGACGAAATAATTTCTAGATGCATTAAGAATCGTTTTGATTTTATCGTGTAGTTTTACCGGGTCCAGTTCGAATCCAGCCTTAGCGGGTTGGCTTTTATTTGGTGGCTGATTATGACCTTAAATTATGAATTCTCTTTGAAGCTAGAAAAGGCTGGTTACCTGTTGGATTACCAGTCCGTCTGTTCAAGTTAAGGATGTTAAATGTCTTTGTGAATTAGTTGTAAGTCGAAAACACTAAATTTTCAGCAGTTGAGTTAAAAAGTTTTTTTAACGTTAGCCGTCATTATTTTACATTGCTACATTATTTTACTAATTTTGTTCCTGATGTAGTCTGATACAGAACTTGATACATGATATAGAAGTCAACTTTTACAACGTTGTCTTCTAAGTCATTTTTGTGCTAACTTGTATTAACTTAATTTTCACTATGGGTATAAATATTTCACCATTTTTGCCCAAATAAGAGTGGTTCAGAGTGTTATCGTGACAAAAAAGAACGGCGTGACTCGAATGGCATTTGTTAGGTGAAATTTCACTAGCCCTGCTCTTAAATATCACATTTAAGTTCCGTGCACAGTCCTCGGCTGTCTGGAAAACTGAGTTTTGGAACAGACTCCCATTTGTAAATTTTCCTTCGGGCCTGAACTGTTTTTCATTAAAGGCTTTCTAGATTGTGTGTTTCCGTCTTAAACCTATCAACTGGAAGAAGTGATTGGTCAATAATCAATTTTCTATCTGTTGACTATAGCCCTAAGTTAAATTTAGTAGTTCTGTTGCAAACACGGCCAGCTCCACGTTGTAAAAGTTTTCTTGAGAAGGCAAAAACTGATCAGATGTTACTGAATATCTTATAGAAGTGACGTTTTTAAATGCATTTTTAAGATGTTTCTGGAAGTTTTAGTAACGAAAGGGCTTTAGTATTGCATATAGGATGAAACCACCGGACGAAAGCAAGGTCTAACTCATTTTGTTGTAAAAATGGATCTGGCCGTGTTTGTAACTTAGCTACTCAATTAAACTGATCAAGACTTCTAACTAAAGTAATCTATTGAAGTACTTAATTTCGCTAATGAGATTTATGAGATTGTTGATGCAGCACTTCGAGATATTCTCGAGGCTTCCCTACTAAATTCTGTTCCAATTAAAATTTGCCCTGGTCGACTTTTATTTCATGCGGGCCCCTCGGAGTAAATTTCGACTTTCTTACTCTGGCTATAAAAAGTTAGGTAACCTATAGGTAACACGCCTCCCCTGTCTTACCAAAAACGCTAAAACAAAAAAAAAAGTTAAAATTTGGTTAGTAAAAACTGAATCAATCTTAATTCGTTTTTTATTATTTATTTTGAATTATTTATTAGTTGAGTTTTGTTGCATATTCCATTTCGAGTTTCCATGTATTCGTGACTCTTGTTTAAATCAAGAATTAAAATCTGATAAATCGGTGCATTTACTTAGTATTAGGGTGAAAACTGTTGGTTTATTGTACCACTTATCCATAATAAAAACTAAAAGCATTTCCCGTATAGTTGAACTCAGCGATAGCTATCAAATGAATGCAATTGCGCCAACGAAAATCGTGTCGTATGACTTAATAGGCATCATTGGCATAACAATAAAATTTCATTTTTATCTTTTATTTCAGCTGAAATCGTAGAAACGTGATGCACAACCGCCAAAGAATACTCTTAGTATCATCCTTATCATATATGGCGGTCTTATGTTATCTCTAAGGCTACTGAATTGCTATTTTGCTGCTAAACCGAGTTTTAGTGTAACTTAATAGTTCCCGTATCGTCCATTATCATGAACTATTTCTTGTAAAACGATCCATATTTCATGTGTAGTTCAGTAACTGTTCTATAGTTGCATTTGTAATTTGTTTTAATTCAAGACAAATGGTTCATTAAACTAACGTTTCATTATCTAAGAAACGCTTTTATTTACTTTTTGGTCTAATTTATTCCGAAACTAAAAGACTTTTACAATGTATCGGTGAGGGGTGGGGTTGCATTTTAGATCCGTTTCATAACTCCCCAAAACCGTGTTCTAGGGGTTATGAAACGGATTTAAACAGCACCCCCGTCCCTCTCCGATACAGTGCAAATATCTATTATTTTCAGGTGAAATACGACTTCGAAATATATATGTGTATATACACCAGTAGGAAAAATAATTAATAGTGCATTTAGTTAATGTCAATTAACACCACCTTGCTTAACAGTCGTTTTTAAATTTTTGGCTTGTAAGGGCTGTAAAATTTACTATTCTGTCTTTAAACTAATGTTCTACCATCCTACCTAAAACTGTTGAATGTGCTTTAATCGAAAAACAATACATTTTATCAGAATGAGAATGATTTGTTAAAATGTTCCTAGACGAATTACTATATTTTTTTCTTTGAAGCCAACTATATGGAGCCAATTTCCCACGGTTTGGAGAATAATATCTTTACCACAATGTGATGGAATGTGTTCTGCACGTTCATGTTCTTATTTGGAGATTTTTGGTTGCTTTTCGCACGATTTCAGACGAATAACGCACGTCTTCTGCCTGTGTGTTTCTTATTGTACACTGATCCGATTTTAATTGTATATTAAAAATAAGAATCACCGGTTCCCGTTTACTCCAGGTGTAAACTAGTTATTTTTTGGTTATATCTTCAGCTTACTCAGTTACTTATTCCGCGTCTAACGGATGGGTTAGGATCAGAAATAAGTCTTGAACCGACAATTTCCCCAATTAATTTAATCAAGTTCTCGTCTCAAGTTAACATCACGCCAACCTGTTCGCAGAGCATATGTCTTCTGGGCTATCCGTAAACGTTAAAATCAAACATGGAGTTTTTACCTCGATGAAGCAATAACTGAGGGGAAGTCCATTGGTAGATATTAGCCGGATGTCCCATATATTGTTCAGCAAGTAATATTTCCTAGATGTATTATTGCATCTGTATGATTTAGATTTATGAAATTATCTTCTATTTTATGTTTTCCTGTAAAAACTATGTTTCTTTGGTCATATATTGAAGACTGGAAATATTTAAGTTATGATATAATTGACCGCTGAAACAAAAATTTCTATGATCATCAATCTTGGTTACTCTATTAATTATTTGAATCAACAGCAATTCTGGTGTTTTGATTTTATTTTTGATATTAGTATTAAAAGAAAGACATTGATCAGATTAATTTCAAAGGATCATTTCTGTGTAAATTTGGATGCTATTAAATTAAAACAGGTGGTTCGAATCTCGCCCATGTTCCTTTTTTTATCCTTATAGTCGTCAATCTTTCGTCGAAAAATATCGTATCGATGGTAATCCTCACAGATGCCGTAAGTTCATAGTTTATAGTTTCGAGTAAAAAAATATTTAAGCTTTTATTTTAAAATATTTAAGTTTATTTACGTTTTGCTTGCATAATATTTAAGCAAAACGTTTTGCTTGCATAATATTTAAGCAAAACGTTTTGCTTGCATAATATTTAAGCAAAACGTTTTACTTGCTTAGTAATTAAGCAATATGTTTTGTTTGCATACCTTCCTCCACTGAATTCTATTAAAACCTAAATCTTCAAAATCGGGCCTAGCACAATCCTCCCGTCAACGTTTAAGATGGAACCCTAGAACGCGTTATCGTGGATTAATCTTTTGATAATTAGTTAGTTATTCATCCCGACAAATTAACACGCCAATTTCAATAACCGCTTCAATCATATTCACCGATTAAAGGTCACATAATTGCGCGTTGTCTTTATTTTAAAATTTTCTGGTCGATTCATTCTCTTAACGTAAGCGGCTACGTTTTGCGTCGTGAAGAGCTGAAATAAATAAATTTGAAAAAGTGTTAAAATTATTAACCGTCCGCCGGGCGCTAAGGCATTCAAATTTTGCTCTGTTTCACATTCCCAACAATGTTAAATGATGATTTTATTTGTCAGTACTATAGGATTTTTTATTTCTATGTTAAAATGAGAGAAAATGTATTAAAAAATTACGTTCACGTAAGAATTTATTTAATAAAAGATGATTGAGAAAGAAAAATGAGCTCACAAACAAAATATGTATTATTTCTACTACTTATTAAACCAATTTTACAGAATCAAATGATTTATAACTGAAATGCACTAAGAGAGGCTCAACAGGCAGTTCTCTTGGACAATGCTAGAATAGTGGGAACATTTTTAAATTTTTTGAAAATATTAATTTCTGAAGGTGGATAGACTTTTCCTCTTCTGAGCCCGCAAATGCGAGAAAACTAAGATAACAAAAGAGTAATAATAAAGTTATGAGTAATATAACAGAGGAATCAGTGGAGCCGGAGGGCAATCTATGTGGCAAACTTGCACTGATTAGACAATGCTGCCGTAAAGCTAAAAGGCCCTGGCTCCAAATAATTTTTTTAATTACATTTTTGTATTGTACCCGAATTTCTCTAAAAAGGTGTAGTATCTAGAGCAATTCGGGTACAATACAAGGATGCATTAAAAAAAATTATTTGGAGTTCTTTTAGCTAATCACGGCAGAATAGGCGGAATAGAGTTTTTCTTCTTGGTTAACATTAAGAAATCTATCCCAAAGATACACCCTTATGATTAAATAATATGTATAGCGGTAGAACCACGCCTTATCGAAAGCTTGTGCGACGTCTCAGAAAGCTGCTGTGCAAAATTCCTTCTTTTCTGATACCACTCTATCGCATCGTTGTAACGTTGAGTATGCCGTCTTAGTAATATAATAATTAAATTAAATGGAAATCCATATTGAATTTTTAAATTTGTATCTCATTACCTTAAAAACCATAGAAAATTAGAAAGTATTGGAATTTATAATTTTCTGGATTATCTTTTCACTAAACGCTTACAATCTGGGTATATTCACTATGAGGTCGAAGTTTGGCCGTCGAGCCGAGAGTAGGTAACTCGAAACGAGAGGATTTCTCCAGCGAAACAAACATGAAGAATATTTTTCCTGTGCTCTTATTAAATCCCGAACACGATAGATGTGGCTGATTCCGTTATGACCGTGCGTGTTGGTGAGGGTCGTTTGTTTTGTAGGCGTTTTCTCCGGCTTATTCTCAGAGCCGAGGAGTTGGAGGAACCTTTAATCATATCAGAACGTGACATTGATATTTTCGAATCTCTGCTATTCTAGCTCTGTTTACTATTTAAAACAGTATAAGAAACTTTTTTATAACCTACATTATAATCATTGATAATGCTTTTAGCTAGTTGAGAATACCACAAGGCTGTGTGCACATGAATACTTGATTTTTTTAAATTTATATTATTTTTCTGGTCTCTCAAAAAGAAAAAATATAGCAATTGTGATTAGTGTAATATGGATAAGAAATAGATACACGTTTTCTTTTGAATATATATATTTGCCTTTTCCTGCCTAGTTCTATCTGGTATTTGAAGGTGTGCTGGAACCGGGTACTAAGTAAGTAATCATTAGTGAGGTACCCTCTGAATAAAATTATTTATTTTGTTTTACCCAAATATATAAACATACCAGATAAATTCGGGCGAAATGCTCTACATAGAACAGATAAAATTATATAATTTTTTTCGGGTGTATATTTTCATTTATAGATATGCTATTGATTCTGTATTCCTCGATATTATATTATAGAGTATATTATACTTACTAGCTGTTTGAATCCTTTCAGTTTAGGGTTAGGCATAGGCGAACAACTTAAGGAAGCACAAGGTTCTTCCTGCTTCTGGCGGAGCATAGGCCCAAAACGTTATGCTCTAGGAGAGAAAAATCTTTTCCCTCTACATAACTTTGGACAGATACTTTGTAAAATATACTATCTTGAATTTTACTATCTAATTCGTAAGTTGATTGTTATTTAAATATCAAAATGTTATTGTTAGGCGCATGCGCACTAAAAGGTTTTTCCTTAAGTCGTTTGCCTATAGATGTGGAGCCTGAACTATCATTGCTCCATCTTTGAGGATTATATCTTTGAAACTAATGTTTAGTCCTGAAGTAGCTTTACAGGTTTTGCATCTTGGACCAGAAGGGTCCAGACGCGTAAAATTGCCTGTCTTTTAAACGGGTTAGTTTCAACAAAAATGGTGATTCTTGTTGACTCTAACCAGTTTTTTGTCTAAAGTGTATTAATCGAAAATTTTGAAGAAAAAAAAATTCACACTTTTATGATTAACTATTTGCATCCCGTAGTTATCAAATCCACTCTTAAATAAAGATTTTTGGAAAAACTCTTAACATTTTTTTTTTTTTTTTGGTGCAAAGTTAACCGAAATTACCTGGCTTTGCACCGACATTAGTTTCTCGTTTAAAATACATAGAAAACCAATGTCGATGCAATTAAAAGCATAAAGAATTATCCTTTTGAAATTTTTCAGTAATTTTTGCAGCTCATCCTGGCAAAAGAATGAAAATATCTTTTAAAAATAAGCTTTGGGAAATAATTTTTTAAGATAAACAAGTGTAAAGTGGATTATATTTATTGTTTTTAAGCAAAAAACACATATGTTTATGCCAATCCTACATCAGTGTTAACATTTTCCTGAAAATTGTTTCCATCAACACTTTTCCATCCTCTGCACGGATCTGCTTCCGCTTCCTTGGGTTTGGCAGCCCAGTCCATTCCTCCCGTTTCTTATCAAAGGTCTTTTATGAAAGATTTTTTTGCATGAATTCATTGCCTACTTGTCGATCCTAAGATAATTCATTGGAACGATCTTTGTAACTTCTGTCACCTGGCTTTCGTTTTTATTTCGCCGTAATTTTTTTGTCTTTAATGGAAAATAACACCTAATGATTTCTAATTATGCAAAGTAGGACTGACATATTTGGATTAAAATATTTAAATGTTCAGTTTTACTTGATGATAGTTACGACTTTACACCAGAATTTTGATGGTGCAAAGTCATTCCTGCTTTATTTAACAACGAGATTACTTTTAATTCAGTTCGATAATGTGACTTTAGGCGTTAATGATTAGCAAACCATGAGTGGGGGTATTAAACTAGGATAAATAGTGAGTAAAAATAATAGAAAAATTAATGAATCAAGTGTCTCTTGTACAGTGAAACCTATTACTTTTATCCAATGGATGCTGGTACCACCTGGTATCATCTGTTAAGAAATTACCATCATCTCTAATCAAAGGAGGTTGTAAATGGCGCAAAAACTCTTGATAATGATTCACTGTGGCCAGAAGATTGTGATAAAGCTAATAAAATATTTCTCATTTAGGCAACAAAATTACTCTTCTTTTTTTTCGCTTAAACATTTTTTTCACCTTGATCCAAAGTCAGGCCATTTTACGGTAAGCTTAATTTTCCCGCTCCATCTTTTATTTCCTCCCTCCTCCCAAATTCACATTTTTAACTCCCGCTCCGTAACAGATATTGAAGCTTAAATTAAAAAAAAAAATTGAAATTTTTAAAAATTTTAAAAAACCGAGGATTGATACTTATTCTGGTTGACCTAATATTAAGGACCTACCCACCACACAAAGAGATAAGTTGTTCATAGCAGCACATCTCTTAGAAAATATGGTTTGAAGACGGAATTTGTTTTAATTTGAGCGTTAAACTTCAGGTCAATTTTTATCATATTAGAAGTAGGAATACATTAAGAATAAGTTTTTTTTAGCTTAAAGCATTACCTTTAAAATTATGTTTGTTTGATATTTTTAAGTTATATAGTCATCAATCAACGAAACCACAAATGCTTGCATTTTTTGAAATTGGCTGTTATAACGGAAGAAAAATGGCTGCCATTTATAAACGATCAAAGAAAAAGAAGTTTCTTCAACTATTTTTATCTGGAAACATGGAGAAATCACCTTGCAAATTATAAAAACATTAAAAAGGGTTAAGCAACCATCTTAATTTATTTTGGATCACTTGGTATCAATTGACCAATTTGTATCAAGTTCATTTGTCAGTTGACGTACGCATGATGGTATAGAAGGCTCAATCTAATTAGGGATTGATAAATTATTTGCCACTTCTATAATTTTGTTTTTATTGAAAACTAGTTTCGAATGTTATATATTCATCTTCAGTTTTAAAAACACACAAAAATTCAAAAATAAGCAATTAAAAATACAGTTTGGTATTAAATTTATTAACATTAAATTAAATTTATATTACATATTTATATTACATTTAATTTAATATGTATAATAATACCAAACTGTATTTTGAATTGTTTATTTTTAAATTTTTGTGTGTTTTTAGAACTGAAGATGAATGTATAACATTCGAAACTAGTTTTCAATAAAAAAAAAATTATAGAAGTGGCAAATAATTTATCAATCCCTAATTAAGTTCATTTGTGTTACAAATATCAGAATTTTACCTGCCTTGTTGTCAAGATTAATTATTTAACACTAACTAAAACAATATTTTGTTTTTGTAATGTATTCTATTCAGTAACAATAATTTGTATTTCAAAGTATAGTACTTATCATATGCTATAATCAGAGCATGATGTCATTGATAAAAAAAATTGCTGGCTAAAACAGATTGTTCACTATTACTGATTCATTCCTAAATATCTCAACTTTTTTTTTAAATGAATTTATTATTTCTAATAACTATAGGAAATATCCTTACCCTGCTGCAAAAATAATTCAAATAAATCATTGCATAATGCTATTGAAACCTTTTGAACTAAATCCATATCATTTCTAAGGCACATCCTTAGTTCATATATTTTTTTTTTTCATAATATGTATATTTTGAGTTTATATTCAGTCATTGAAATATGTATCTTTTTTGCTAATTTATAAATTTCAGAGTTTTTAAATACACTATCTTACATTAAATGTATCAATGACAGAGGATATTTGTTATAATTGTTGAAATGTCTGTTTTTTGTTTTTGAAAGGATTTAAAACTACCTCAATACATTTGTGCCATAGTGTCAGCGCCTACATTACAGTAATTTGAATTGCTAAATAGGCTCTATATATTTATTTTCCGTCATGTACACATTTGTGTTGCCTTGTTTTTCTCTTTCAATGGCACTGTGGTATCCATTTAATTCAACTTGTTTGTTTTCCTTTTTTCTTGATCTAATAATAATTTTCATATCTTCTGTTCTGCCTTTGTCTAATTAGTTAATACAAATTATTCAAATGATACTCATTATTCAGATTAGTAGTTATTTGTTGTTTGCCTACAAATATTGTTTTATTAATGACTGATTCTTAGAAAATTATTAAAATAAAATGTTGTCAAAGAAAATTGAACATTTTTTGATGAATAAATGGTTTTTCAATGGTGTTTGAAAAAACTTAAAATATTTAGTGAGCATAGATCTATTTATCTGTCATAAAGCTATATTAAGCTACCTTACCATAACTTTTAATAATGCTTCTTGTCTTTGTACCACCGATTCTCTACCTTGAGTTTCATCTTCATCAAACGACTAACATACAATCCTCATAAAAACTAAAACAACCAGAAAATTGCTGATAGGTCTCATGGAAATTAACTTTTCCTTGACAAATGTTCTAAACTTGTAATTTTGAAGAAAAATCTAATCTAAGCAACTTTAATCAGACCTATTTGTTTATATTGTTTTCACTTCAGACCTCTCACATCCAATCCTTCTTATGTGGCTGCATCTCCGGAAAAACACAGTAATTTAATATTTTTAGAAGGAAATTTTCATCTTTATAAACCTCACCCCTCTCATAGTTTATATTCTGTAAGGAAATTCATTTAGAACTATTGAATTACATTTGAAAAAAGTATTCCAGTTGAAATTATATGTCTCACAAACAATAATAACAAGAATTCTGATAATTCAAATTTGATTGATTACAAATATTTTCATTTTCTTATAGATGATGGTGAAGCGATAACATCAGTTAGATGGAATGAGGAAATGGAGGCGGCATTGTTGTTTGATGCTCAAAAACAAGTTCCTGGGCTCGGCGACAAGGGTGAGGCTGTTACATTGACTCCATTAGAAGAGGAGAAAGCTGATGCTGTGATGAAGAAAGAAGGTTTCAATCTGATCCTCAGCGACAAGATTATGTACAATAGGACCATATTGGACGCTAGGCATCCAGAGTAAATAAGTTATTAATACTTTCCATTTTCATTTCAATGTAATTTTATTTTGCTGACTCTAGCCAGAATTAAAAAAAAAACTGATAAAAATACAATCTACAAATAATATTCAAGTTAAAAGTTTTTAATATATCCCATTTTCAAGTTATATATTCTGGATATTAACTATATTTAATTTTATCACTTTTGATCCTTTAGATGCCTGAAACTTAAATATTCTGACGATCTGCCTTCAGCTAGTGTTATTATAGTATTTACAAATGAAAGGTGGTCCTCCCTTATAAGAACAATCCATAGCGTCTTTAATAGATCTCCGAAGCATTTGCTGAAGGAATTAATACTTGTAGATGATGCAAGTGATCATGGTATGTAACCGTTTGTGTTCACCTTTTTTTTTTATACTTTATTTTTGTGATTAAATTAAACCTATTCAAGTATACTTGTTTTCTGATTTAAATGGCTATGTTTGGTTTTTAATTATTTTTATTGACTAAAATAATTTTTTGACATCAACAGTTCTATTTTAAATTTAAAGTTATCTCTAAGAAGTAGGAGGTGAAATTTTATTGTTTCATAATTGATTATCTGTATTTTATGACCATTTTTATTTTTTATTTTAGAGGAGTTGCAAGAAAAATTAGAATATTACATAGCAACCAGGCTGCCAAAAAAAATTACTCTTATCAGGTTGCCTAAAAGATCGGGTTTGATAAAAGCAAGGCTTGAAGGAGCAAAACAGGCTAAGGGAGATGTTCTAGTTTTCTTAGATGCCCACTGTGAAGTAGGAACCCAATGGCAAGTATACATATGTCTGTTATTTGACAGAACTATGGTGGTTATAGCAAAATCATTTTTCTGACAATTTTATATCTTTGGAAATAACATTTCTTTCAATTGAGGCTGTAGCTGCAATCTAATAAGGGCTTATAAGTCCATATGTCCTTCTGTGGAGAGCGCTTTAATGACTTCAATATGATATCAAGAATATGTCTACAAAATCTTATTCCAATCAAGAAATAAATGAAGTTATTACTCGTATGGCTGTTTTAGTTTCCTTATATGACTGTCGAGATATTGTAAATTTAGTCACCAATTTACAAAATGAGAGTGATAGGAAGTATCAGAACGTATTGAACAATGCTTATCCTTTAGAATAGCTTGATGGAACTAAGATAAGGTTGAGACAGAATAATCAGATGTGTCGAAGAGGCAAACAACTAACCAAAGGCGATCAGCGAGCTAGGTATCCTCTTACCCAGATATGATAAAGGTAAGAGGATGAGCTGATAAATGAGAAATGAGATATTTGAGGAAGGAAGATCCTTAGATTTTTATCAGTGCATATTTTTTTTTACATGTTTTACGAAATAAATCTCATCACTTGTAATATTTCCCCTATTAGTCTTTAGTTATTTAATAAAAATTTATATTGTGACGTTAGAATCCTTTACTTTTATTTAAATAGTTAGTTTTACTTCAAGTGCTTAGTTTTATTTTATTTATGTTTTTTATATCTCAAAGTGCAAATATATTTTATTAAACTGAAGCTTTTTTCTTTTCTAACAAAGGCATTGGCATTGCTTTTTTAATAAAGTATTTTGCTTTATTTTAGATGTTATCTGCTAACTATGTTTTAATAGAGGAATTAATGTTCTATGCAAGGAGAGCACTTAGAAAAAGACATTTAAGTAGTTATGATGCTTCTTTAAACAAATTGGAAAACATGTTCTACTTTGCTGTAAATCTTCAGTATTTTAGGATCTTCAGTATTTAAGGATATCAGTGGTTTAGGAATTACTGGTTGACATAATGAAATGCCAGAAGCTGTTGTTGGACAGCACAGAAATTTTCAGAAAACATTTACCAACTTTTACCTTGTCGAAAACCTTTACCAACTCATATCTGAAAACTCATTTTGGAACATCAGCCCTTCTTGTAGCTATAGTCTCAATTCCCTTACATCAACTAATAATGCATGTAAACTTTTACAAATCTGGCTCTAAAATAATAAAAATTTAATAATATTACTTATAATAATAATTAATCTTAAATTGTATTCACTCATTGAATAAATGCTCGTGAGTGTGAATAAAACATACATTCCAGTTTGTTGATTTATTTTGTACTTATATTTTAAGTCGTCTTCAGAAACATTTATTGTAACAACAAAGATATAAATGTGTATAAAAATTAACCACAGGAGGGGGTGTTTGAGAGAATGTAGGAAAATAACATAAATGAACTATTGAATCAATTAGAAGTATATATTGTTATGTATTGAGGATACTGGGATTGAAGGAAATAATTAAGATTCATAATAGTAATTAAATAAGGAATAAATTAAAGAGATGCCAAGTGGTTCAGCAATATCAATATTGACTAGTTTCTTTTTCGGACAAAGAAATATTCACAAAGTCGGCGTTATACCTGGGGGATGTAGTTCAAGACCGTCAATACACCGCTTAAGATAAGCGAAAGTAAGAGCACCATAAAAGTAGAGATAGGGTCGACAAGGTGTAATAAACATGCCGACCAAGGTCAGTATGAACAATAGAGAAAATATTCTTAGAGCGTCAGCCAATAAGATGTCCCAAAAGGAGAGCGGGGACAAAATTCATCTTTTCAAGAAGGATTAGGGAAAATAGTATAAGAGACCGAGAAAGGAGAAATAAGGGGGGTTCTGGGGAAAGAGTTGAAGAGGAGAGTTCTGGGTAGTTCTTGGGAGAAGCCAGAAGACGGAGGTTCACAGAGTGTACAGCTGAGCAGCACATTGAGACTGGAGAGAGAGACCTAGACCATAGAGCAACAATAAGATAAGTGCTAGTCCTTTGATTCATTGTATACATCAATGTATAATATTATGAGGCATCCATGAATACCAGTTAAATAAGCAAGAGTTCTCCCAGTATTCTCAAATACATATGTTACAGTCTGTAGATTTTTACAATGAGAGTAATTTAGATTAGAAATTATTAAACCAATAGGTTAATTAATATCGTAACTTAAATAAAGTAAGATCTGTAACAAAATCTACCATTCTATTTACCCTGCCTTTTAAGGCTTTTTAAACCTAAGAAATGGTTTATGGTTATGCAGTTCGAAGGCTATGGACATTAGAGGTAATTCAGAACTTCTGTTGTCAAAATTGGGGTCTTGGAGGAGTGGTGTAATCCAGGGGATGAGTAAACTGTTGCATCTTCTAGTCGACATTTGTAATAAAATGTGTAATTTATTAAACAGCTTTTAACTTTTGTTACCTTACTAAAAATGTTTTAATATGGCATGAAATCCACAAATAGATTATATTTGTACAATTGTATAATAGATTTATATTATAATAGATGATATTTGTACAAACAATAAAAGTACATGGACCTTAAATGCATTTATGGAATAAATACAGTCGAACTTCTGCAAGATATGGGACTTAAGGTGAACAAAAATTAAACAAAAATGATGTGCATCAGGAAATACGATGTGGTCCCACAACAAGTTGGAATGGGAGAATATGTCTTTTAGGTTGTTCCATGTTTCCAATACCTGGGATATACAATCACAGAAAAAATAGAAGAGGAAGCTGAAATAGGATGCAGATTAGCAGCAGCCAACAAAGCATATTTTTCTCTGTCCAGATCCAGATTACTTAGCCAGCTTACAAAAGTAAGGCTGTACAAATGTCTTATAAGGTCAATAGCAACCTACACATGCTGAAGTGTGGATGCTCAACAAGTAAGCTGCACAAATGGTCGCTTTGAGAGGAAGATCCTAAGACGCATTCTTGGATCGGTTCAAAGACAATGAAACTTGGCAACTGCGACCAAATATGGAGGTGTAGGATGAATACCAGAATTTGAGTTTCTCCAACTTTGCCAGATTGAAGTGAATGAAATGGATTGGTCTCATTATCAGGATGGAAGACTGCAGGTGCCCTCTAAAAGCGTACAGGTACACGCCAGGTGAGTCACAAGACCCAGATCACACTGGAAGGATGGTGTCCTCATAGACATGAGACAGGCAGGGATGAGTACAGTACATACTGTGGATAGCGTCGAATGGGACAAAATGATTGAGCAGACCAAGGACCGCTTTATGCGTCTGACGCGCCATTAAAGAAGATTGATGTAACAAAGGCAATTTTTTAGGGTTTAAGAAAAACAAAACTGAACGATCAATAGCACTTATTTGAAAATTTGTACAAATCTCATCTGTGATTGAAGATTTTTTACAAATGTACATTTATAATTTAATAAGGACAGATATTAAAAACATTCATACAAATTAATTTATTTTTGTTTTCGCACAAAATAGCATCTATAGAAGTCATGTTTAGGAGCAATGTTCACTACAAGAAAGGCAAAGTTTAACTGAATTTATAATGAAATTTCACAGATAAGAGATTCAGAGAATTTAGTTACTCCTGTGCTTCTTCTGAAACAAGATCTTCTCTGAATTTCCATTGCTTTGCTAACCATTGGAACATTTTTTTTTTCTTATTTAATTATTGCCCATTCTTATGTGCGTTAATTAAAGGCTCTTTTTAATGACAATTACAATTTATATTTTTTTAAATTGGAATTTTTGTTTGATATATAGAAATTTATTCGATAGAGTACAGAATATTTTTCAATATATAGAGATTTTCGATATACAGAGGTTCGACTGTATTACTGTTGCTGTATGGATCATGAGAATTGAGTTACCTTGTAAATTATAAATAGTTACTATTAATGCTAATTATGCATATTATTATAAATATACATATTATATCAGGGTAACATTTTTTAAGGGTAACATCATGCTAAACAAATATTTATTTACAAATAATTGTCAGAATACATCTAATAAATAACATTAATGTTTTGATAACAATTAAGAGCATAATTTTATTTTATTTCCAGGCTAGAACCTCTCCTTGCAAGGATTAAAGAATTAAGAAATGCAGTTGTTGTTCCGATTATTGATGTGATCCATGATAAAACTTTTGAATATCAAAACAATGGTGGTTCATTTGACTTTGAACTTGGTGGATTCACATGGAGTGGGCATTTCACATGGATACCAATAACACAAGAAGAGGAACGCAGACGTGGTAACCCTTATTCCCCAACAAGGTGAGTTATTTTCATGTTCTTTGTTTTTCACAGATGCAAAATTGCTATTTTCAAGACTACAATATTGAGCATGACAAGTTACATTTTTGTTACTGCTTAATCACCGGAAGTGATACTTTAATTGAAGGTCATAATTGATTTCCATAAGAAATTATATTAAAATACTATGCAAAACTTCTCAAATTTAGTATTTATAACTTATATATTGATTTAACATACTAGATTTTGGTCTAAATTGGAAAACCGGAAGCGATGCTTTACTTGAAGGTCATATTAGACTTTCATCAAAAATTATATTAAAATATAATGTAAAACATCTCAAATTTGGTAAATAGGACTTTTATATCGATATGTATTTACTATATTTTGGTTAAAATTGGTGAGCCAAAAAGGGTACTTTACTTAATAGTCATAATAAGCTTACATCAAAAATTATATTTAAATTAAATACATAAATCATATGTTTCGGTAATAAAGGTTTCAAAAGCAATTTGGATTCCAATCCAATTAAACATTTTTATTACTTGTTTTAAGTGTTAAAATTGAATGTAAAATACTGGTTTTTCTCTCCATTTGTGTGTGTGTATCAATAGATGGATGTGGCGATGCCGAGTGTCGTTTTTGAGATACTGCAATTTTCGGAAACTAGTAACCAAATTCAGGATCACTTTTTGAGCCAGCGATTTATAGTTTAATAGGCGTACAAGGAAGTCATGTGTTGTCCACATGAGATATGTTTTATTAATTATGATATTTATTATTCATTATAACATTGTATTATTTCTTGCATCATTAATTTTAATTTTTTTTTTAATTTTTTACAAAGTTTCAGTAATTTCAAAATGTTTTAGAACGTAGTATTAACTTTTTTCTATCCTGCTTATATTATGAAATATATGATATTATATATGATATAATATGATAAATATATGATATTATATATGATATTATATGATAATCTGAATATGATTCAGATTCTCTTCTTATTCACTTTATATTTTTGTTTTAAAATTGGCTTTCATAAATAATTCCTGTTTAATAAGGAATATTTTTTAAAAATATATTAAATCCTGATATCATAAGTCTTGTAATCATTTTATGATAGTTTATGAAAATCAAATGTGTTCATTTAGTATCTATGTTACTAATTCTCGAATTAGGGGAAACATATTTATTACAATACTGAAAGAAACTATAGGTGTATTTAATTTTGAATTATTTGTTGTGATTAATTTATTTCTTTTAGGAAGGTGTTAATTACTTGAAATTTCGGGTCTTTCAATAATAAACAACAATTTTTTTTTTATAAATTTTTATTAATTAAGTAGCAACAACCAATTATTTTAAAAAACCCTGCCTTCTTATATTTCGTTTTAATTTTTTAGAACTCCAACAATGGCTGGCGGATTGTTAGCAATAGAACGGAAATACTTTTGGGAAATTGGGTCTTACGACCCTGATATGGATATCTGGGGAGGAGAAAATTTGGAAATGTCTTTTAGAGTAAGATCATTTTATTCATTTACTTTTTTTTTTTTTTTTAAATCAGGTGAATTTAATTGAATTGTTTTTTTAAAGTTAAAATTCCTCTTATAGTTCAGTCAAATTGTCTCAAAAAGGGCCATCTAGTGCAAAATTTCCAGTAGAGCTAATTCTTTAATATGTCTGGGACGGTTTCGTGAGTGATTTCTGACATTTTGCTCACTAAATTTTTTCCACGGGAGCGACCCTCTTGAAGAAACCTCAATTTATTTTTTAATTTTAGCTTATTATCTGCCAAAATACGCATCTCTCAAAATAATTTGATGTTTACTAAGACCAGACTCTTTCTAAAACTAGACCAAAGTTTATACAGTTAGTGACCAAATTGAGTTTTCTATCTTGAATGCTTTCAGAGATTCATTGTCACAAAAAGGGCCATCTAGATGCAAACAATTTTTAAAACTGATTTATAAAATTTGGAATTGTATTTTTCAATTTCTGCATAATTAATACATTAGGTAACTTAAGCTATTCAAAAATAATTATCCATGCATCATACATTCCAAGTAAATACAAAAGCAATTTTTTTGTTTTTAACGTTGTGTAGCTTTTTATACCAATTCAGTTCATCTGATTTCTTTTTTGTTCAGTTTAAATTCTTAAAGTTCTGTTCAATATTTATTTACTGATTACTTTTTTAGTCAGTCATTTTTTTGTTTTTCAAACAGTCACTTTTGTTTTGATATTTGTTCAAGAATATATTACTGGCAGTTCTAATGTTACTTAAAACTATTCTCCATTATTCTAGGTATGGCAGTGTGGTGGATATCTAGAAACAATACCTTGCTCTCGTGTTGGACATATTTTCAGAAATTTTCATCCCTATTCATTCCCAGGTAATAAAGATACACATGGCATCAATACAGCTAGAATGGCCAAAGTTTGGATGGATGATTATAAAAGGCTTTTCTTTAAACATCGACCAGAGTTGGAGGTATGTAAATTTTTCTTATTAAAGTATTATTAAACTTTAGTTTTCAAACGTGATCCAATCTCTGACCCACCTTCATTGAATTTTTTAAATTTTCATTTGCAGTAGATGTGTTATTTGGTTAAATTTAGCAAAAATATGAAATGTTTTAGTTAAAAAATAAAAGAAATACAAATCCACACTGTTACACCAATGGCGACCAAATTTTATATAGATAACATTTGACATCCAACTCGACACTCAATATTTCGTCCTCATTGGCTGATTTAGGTCTCTATTGCTTTCTTAATGGACCTAACACCTATAAATGGGAAAGAAACTGAGACCTTAAGACTTATCTTAAGGCAATCAATACCAATGCCTAAGTTGTTTGAAGTGCCTTTCTTATGATAAATGATAAACAAAATTTAAAAAGAATCAAAGCTCTACATAAAATAACAATAAAAAATCAATTAATGATAATCTTAAAAACAACTGCTAAGTAAATTAAAAGTAAAAGGCAAAGCAAGAGTGAGAAGGGGAGACCATGGCTAATACAGCTAATTTTATTCCCTATGTTAGGAGAAAACAAGAAAAAACAGAGAATTTCAAGCAGCTGGGAGAAAAATTAAAAAACTAAAAAATTTTCAAACACCAGAATACTTTAGGGTATCGAATAGAAATTTTTCATTATTTTTAGAATTTTATTTTAAAAAATCTGGTGCAGTGCACGCATCTCACAACTTTCACTTACTGCCATATATATTATAATAATTATCTATTTTTTAAATAATTTCAAAAAATTCACTTAAACATTTAATGAAATATTTTTAGCAGCAGGAACTTCTTCATGACTTCTCTCATAAAAGAAAAAATAAAATAGTTGTTTAAACTATTGGTGTATGACATTTCTATTCACTATAAAGAAGAGTTAGACTGGTTGCAAACCAAAGAAATTCGTAGGCCTAATCCAATGTGTCTTGCAAGAAAATGGCCAGACTCCAGAGTTCCTGAAAATCTATGAAAAGGATTTGTAGAGGAACTCAGTGAGAGGTTGCAAGGTGTATTCCAGTTGCCAGCATGCAGCGTTGAGCCTGTAGCGAGAGCCAGAGCTCAACCATCTTCAGGTAGAGATCAGATAGCATCCTTCTTCTGCAAGACTTGCCTTCAAGGATTCCTGAATGTGAATCCCTTTGCTGAATGCTAATCTCTTATCCTTTCCTAACTCCATTTTGTTATATATATATATATACATTATAAATTATTATCATGTAAAAATGGAAGTGATACACAAACTGATTGTCATAAGTTAATTTTTTAATTTATGCTTTTGTTTGTAAGAAAGGGCCATATGCCTTAAGATAATAAAGAATTAATCAATCAGGCTCTCTCTCTTTTTTTTTTTTTTTTTTTTTTTTTTTTATGATCATTCTAGAAATTGTGAATGGAAAATCTTATTTATATGTGGTAGATTTATTTAAGTGTATAAACATTGGTCTCTATTTCCTGCAGGACATAGATATTGGAAATATTACTGGAAGAATTGAACTTAGAAAAAAATTGAAGTGTAAAGATTTTAAATGGTACTTAACTCATATTTACAAGAATAAGTTTGTACTTGATGAGAATGTTCAAGCATATGGCAGGGTATGTATAATGTTACTAGTGTAACATTGTTCAATGCTGTTTTCTTCTGTTTTATTTTTAATGTATTAAATTTTCAGGCTATGACACATACTAATCAGTTGTGTCTTGACAATTTACAAAACTCAGAAGAAGAAAAGCATCTCTTAGGTGTCTACTCTTGTCATGGTGAACTTTATATGAGTCAGGTTTGTAAATATTCATTTGTATAAAGTTATCTGTCTTTTCCTCATAGCCTGTTCAAAATAGTTAGTATTGTACTTTGATTTTGCATATTGTTGATGCGTTATTGATAGGAATAAATTTTGTGTGATTCAGTTGCTAGGCCATAGCTTCTTAAACCCTTTGATGTAAATTACATCTTTAGTCCAGCCTTCAGGGTTTTAGAACCTATGATGTCCATCCACATCCTGCATATTTATAATAATAAATAAATGTTAATTTTAAAACAATTTTTATATTATAATACCGTAAAAATTGTAATGTTTATAGCTGTCTTTTGTCTTTTAGAGAAAATGTAGTTGTGAAGTACAATTGATAACTATAGACATCCACTATTGTTTATGAAAATTTGTCAAAATATAACATAATTTCATTCTAAAATAAATATCACTCCTGAAGATTTATTAAATTAATCATTAAACATATATATATTTCTGTCATCTCTCATCGATTTAAGCATGAGTGTTGAGGGGTTAGGTCTAGTTTGAGATCTCTTACAAGAATTTGTGTAAATTTCTTTGGATGCTCAATATTATCTCATAAGTGTTATCTAAACACAACTTCTTCTTTCTGAAAATAAAGCATTTGCTTGAGAGAAGCAATAAATCTTCTAATTAGGGATTGATAAATTATTTGCCACTTCCATAAATTTGTTATATTGAAAACTAGTTTCGAATGTTATACATTCATCCTCAGTTCTAAAAACACACAAAAAATTCAAAAATAAGCAATTCAAAATATAGCTTGGTATTATACATATTAAATTAGATTAATATAAATCAGTATTATAAAATATTTATGAATTATGAATTTAATTATGACAAGAAATCAAATACATGTTGGTACTCACCAAGGTTTAAATGGATTATATCAAACAGAAAAGTTTGTACTGGTTTCTTCTCGCATTGAACTAACAATGAACGAAAGGTAGGTAGTATGTTTATAAGTAAACGGTTTAAGGGTCAGGATTTTTCCAGTAATGCCGGTGAGTAATTGTTTTTCTGTTATACAGGGTGTATCGCAAGTAGATGACAATATTTATTTAAGTAAATTACAAATATTTATTTAATAAATCTACTAGGGAGGTGATTGAAACCTAAAAGAACGTGAAGAACGTCTGGCATGATGAATGTTTTTGTTTACTTCTTAGGGATTATGTTCGCATTAAGGTTTGTTTGCCTTATCTCTTTAATTCTTCGTCTACCTACTTTGTGTTTAATACTGATAATGATTGTCAGTATCGTGCAAATCTTCAGTCTGTTAAGTAAGTTTCGATTTGAGTTCAAGAAGTAAAATGCCAAATTTATACACAGCTGAAGAGTACGTTGACATGATTTTCGCATATGGGGCTGCAAGAGGCAATGGTCTTCGTGCACAAGAAGAATATCGCAATATGTTTCCTAATCGGCAAAGATTTCCAGACCGAAGAACTATTTGACTATTTTTGATAATGATCCATCAACTAGTACCCGTCGCGCTTCAAATCAACTGGGAATATCGCACTCTACAGTCTTCAGAGCTCTCAGGGAAGACAATCAATATCCTTATCACCTGACTACTGTCCAGGAATTGCTACCCCGTGATATGGAGCTACGGATGGTGTTTGCGCGATGGTATGTTCAACAGTGGCACGAGAGGCATAATTTCCCTGATCGCATAATTGGACAGATGAGGCAACATTCACACGTGCGGGAATTTTTAACTCATGCAACTCTCACCTTTGGTCTCATCATAATCCACATGGCACTAGGGAACGCCACTTCCAATATCAGTTCAGTGTGAACGTGCGGCTAGGAGTCTGTGGGCAGCATATGACAGAGCCCGTTTTCTTACCTCGTCGGTTAAATTCAAATACTTTTTATGATCTACTTCAGGATGATATAAGTGCGGCACTCCTCGAAGCAATACCTCTTGAAGAAGAGCTATGGTGGCAAATGGACGGGTGTCCAGCGCATAATGGACGAGCTGTAACAAACTGGCTCAATCAACAGTACCCAGAAGATGGATTGGGAGATATGGACCTGTGCATTGGCCGGCCCGAAGCCCTGATTTGACGCCACTGGATTTTTATATTTGGGGCAGGCTTAAATCGGAAGTGTACAGAGTACCCATTCAGGATATGAACCATCTGATCGCAAGAATTCGCGAATCATGTGAAGCAATGAGAGCTGACCGTGATCAAATTCGAAGGGCTACATCAGCTGTGTTAAACAGATGTCATCAGTGTGTACTGCAAGGAGGAGGCCAGTTCCAGCAACTTTTGTAATGTTCAAAGACATTTTATTTACTATTACACTTTTATGTAAGAATTAATTTAATTTTTCTTTGTAATTTACATAAAAAATAAATTACATTTATTGGAGATAAGATCCTACAAAATAAGCATGACATCAGTTTTTTTCTCCTTCCCATTCCAATTGCATTACAAAATTGAGAGATAATTGCAGTTTTGAGTACACCGTTAGAAAGGTAATTAAATTTTACAACTTTTGTGAGATTCGGCAGCTTGCAGGATTTTTTTTGGAAGAGTAGTGATCCTCGAAAATTTGTCGCTGACAACACTTTTTTAAAATTTTTATTTCTTGATCTGTTATCGCGCTTTTGAAAAGATACTTGTGAAAATTGAATGTGCATTAGGCTTAAAGGAAATTTAATGCTGAATTCAAAACTGTGATGGAACATTGCAAAAAAAATGTGTGGAAGCAGAGAAAATTGAGGTTTTCCTACAAAAAACACGGTTTTCTCGAAATAACCTTTGGAACGGCATATCTGTGCAACGGAATGAGATAGAAGAATCATGCGGTTGGCGGCGTTTAACTACATTTTTGATCTAGTTTTTCCATCTTACATATTGTCATCTACTTGTGATACACCCTGTAGATGGGAATAAATTTAAGATTAGACTATTGGAAATATTTATTTGGTCATTTAAGCAAAAATCTGGATTGGATTTGAAGGATTTTATTATTTCAAGTGCTTCATATATATTTAATTTGAGTCTGTTTTCAATGTGATGTATTAATTTAACTTCTGAGTCTTTGATGAATTTATGATTTTTTTCATTTAAATGTTTGCAAAGTTGGAATTATCTGTCTTATTATTATATGCACGTATATGCTCCTTTAATCTCTGATTTAGCGATCTTCCAATTTTTCCCGTGTATTTGGCTCCACAATAATTACAATTTAGTTCGTATACTCCACTTTTTTGGAAAGGGTCTATTTTGTCTTTAGGAGAAGAGAAATATGAGGATAGGTTTTTTTCTATTTTAAATGCAGGGTTTAATCCTAGTTTTTTCAATTCATTTCCGACTTTGGTGGATATAAGGCCGGAATATGGAATCAAAACATAATGTTTCAGGATGGGCCTATCTTCAGAGGTTGTTGACTAGATATCGTTAATTGTCTTTTTTTTGTATCTGTTTTTTTAAAATATGATTGATAGTGGTTTTGTTGTACCCGTTCATTGTTAGTTCAATGCGAGAAGAAACCAGTACAAACTTTTCTGTTTGATATAATCCATTTAAACCTTGGTGAGTACCAACATGTATTTGATTTCTTGTCTTAATTAAATTTATAATTCATAAATATTTTATAATGCTGATTTATATTAATCTAATTTAATATTTATAATAATACCAAACTATATTTTGAATTACTTATTTTTGAATTTTTTGTGTTTTTAGAACTGAGGATGAATGTATAACATTCGAAACTAGTTTTCAATTAAATAAAATTATAGAAGTGGCAAATAATTTATCAGTCCCTAATTAGATTGATCCTTCTTTCTATACCATCATGCGGATGTCAACTGACAATAAATCTTCATCTGAGGTTAATTGCTTCTTCATAGCAAGTGGGAAGGGATTGTGTAATTTGAATTTATACTTGAGGGTGTAACTTTAGAAAGTAGTTGTGGTCCTTATAATCCATTTATATAAGCTACCATGTCTTGTGTCAACTAAGAAAACTCTGATAAACTGAGTTGACTGCAAAATAAGGTCTGGTAACTAAAGGCTGATAACGATATGAATATGTGCCTAATCTGTGCTGTTTGCACAGTTTGTTAAGACATGATGGGGTACATGTTAAACTGTTTAGTAAAACCGGTTTCAATGCATTTGAAATTGTTTATATTACAATCTCTCAAGCTTTGTAGTATTCTATAAATCATGTTAAGTATAATATGCTATCATGTCTTAATTCCTTATTTTTTGAATTTTTATAATTATTATTGTATATCTTTTCATAGGCCCTTCTTGTCATTTCCTCCCACCCCTTGAAATTATCTAAATATGCACTTCATTTTCAATTTTAGTTTTTTTCATTAAGCAATGCGGGTGAATTGAGAAGAGAATTTGTGTGTGCTGAAGTCAGTACTGCCAAGATGGAAGTTGAAATGTATAAGTGTCATGGAGGTCACAACCAAAAATGGACTTACACTTCGGTAAGCAATATTTCTTACTAAATGTCCGCAATAATTCTTTTAATATCTGCAATTATATTATTATTTTTTTTAAATGAACTTATGATTTATTATTATTCCATTTGATTTTTTTTAATATTGATTTTGTAAAAAATCTTTGAACATCGTCTTTTACTGATGCAATTTTTAAAAATAGTTCTGTTGGCTTAATGGAGATCTCGGCTGGAAAAGAAGCACATACTAGTATGTGCATGTTCCTTTTTTGTTAGAATAACTGTTGTTTATCACATCTATTCAGTTTCCTGAATATCTTTTGTTTGAGAGAGCTCTTACTGAAACTAAAGTGGTTTTATGATGGTGACGATATGGTTGACCTTGCAAAATGTACGTAGGAGAATCTTGGTTGGGTGTGTGGTCAATAAATAAACACACAAATAAGAAAAACTCATTATAATGTGTGCCGATGTTTCGGCCTAAGTTTTAGGCCATCATCAGGGCCAAGAAAAAACAAGATAACAACAGAAAGTGTTTTAATTGGAAATAATACTGGAAATTGAGAGTAAAAACCTTTCTGAAGAACTGGGCTATGAAGTGGATGATTTATTGGAGGATAATTCGTATCAAGATACTTCTACTGATGACATAGAATTGTTATTGACCTTGATGCTTGAGTTTTATTTACATTAGTTCTTTTTTTTTAAATAATTTCATTTCACAGTAACATTTAAATTTGTGTTTATTTTATTTTTTAATCCCCAGAATTGGCTTTGTGGAAAATAGGCCCAAAGTGGAGATAGGTTGGTTACAACCTCATTACTACTTCAATTTTTCTGACATGGAAAAAATATTTTGTCATTAGTTCTGTTAAAAAGAAAATACAGAGATTTGAATTAGAACTTTGCCTTATGACAGAAAAAGGATATGTATTTTATGGAAACTCCAAACACTTTATCTCAAACAACACTTCTGTGTCCATTTTTCATCTTATACCTCAATTAATTTTATTTTGGGTTATGTATTATAATTGTACTTATATTAGTATTGGGTACAGTACAATTGTATAATAATCCTGACTTATTTGTTTCCAGAACAAAGCTCTCATGCATGTCGACTCACGGCTTTGTTTAGATTCTCAAGATACTTGGTCTGGGAGACCAGTGAAAGTTTCACCCTGCAACAATTCAAAAACCCAGAAATGGTCATGGGAGTTCCTGACATAGTATAAATTCCTCTTTTCTCACTATTTTCTTTTGTGATTTTTGATGATATAATGAATTGTGATACTATTTAATGAGATGACGTCGAGAATTTTATTTTCTTGGAGAAAATATTTATATTTTTTAATAATTATGTTGACCTAGACATTTTCATTGTTAGTTTTATGAAGAACCTAACTTTAGTAAATAAAAAATTCTTTGGACAATAGACTAAAAGGGAGATTTTTTGTAAAAATATATTTTTATATACCATAGAGAGAAATAAAAAACAAAACAATTACGTTGATAAAATTGAAAACATGTAGAATTTAGTTAGTGTTGAGAAAAATGTCCTTAGGAAAGAAAACAAAATGAACATTAAAAAATTCATTTTTTTAATTTTATAACTTCATGGATAACTATGTTCCTGTGTCGTATCCTAAATGTAATCTCTTTAACGTTTAAAAGATTTGATTTTCTTATTTATCTTTTATTCTTATTAAATTGGTTACAATATCTTGATGATGGATATTGGATATTTTATTATTATTATTATAAAATGGATATTTTACCATTTATATACTAATTTTTTGAACTATTTTCTGGGTGTATCACAAGAAATGCCAACTTTTCTGTAAAACATTTATAAAACATGAATGGATACAATATAATTTTATTAATGAACCAAAATATCCTTGACTTTTATAAAGTTTTTCCAATGACCAGGTTTTTTAATAAAATAAATTTCTGGAAATTAGTGTCACTTTGCTAGTTATAAATCTGGACCTCGGAGGTAAACTGCACTATGTCGACGCTGCTATTTTATACACTGATTCCCTCAGGTTATCAGTTATATTTTACACGTTGGTTATATATTATTTATAAAATTTGGTCCAACTGCCTTGTTGTCCAAAATATAATTTATTACAGAGTATCCAAATATTTCAACAACATTCAAATTGCTCTACTAAGTTGATTAAAATGGCGATGCAGTTTACCTTTGAGATCTAGAAATATTCAGCTTTTGGAAAATTGTACAAGTCTAGAATAGTAGTGATCATTGATGAGTATTAATTTTTTAATACAGTTTATACATATTCAATCTTATTATGGATAAATAATAATTGTGTTTAGACTCAGGTAATTGTCTAGGGAATAGGCCCTTGCTTTTAAAATTCTGCCCTGATTTCTAGTAAATTATTTACTATTTAATAAATTTTTGTTTTCATTCAAGTCCAGAACTGACATTTTATGTGATACAAATTTTATATTAATATAAACGATACATTCCATGGAGGATTTCATTTCGGCTTAAGGTTGTGTGTAATGGTGATAAAAAATTTTGATAGAAACAAGTATTAAATTATAATTAGCAGTTACAAAACTATAAAAAAAAAAAGAAAGAGTTTTTTGAAAGTTGTTTTATTTTAATATTGTTGGTTTGTTTGTTGCATTATATAGTTTACTTAAATTTTAATATTTATCTACTATACCTACACTGATATGAGTGTGTTCTTTCTTAGCTTGTTACTGTTCTATTGTATATATTGGTAATGATTTTGTGAGCCAATATGTTTTCAAGAACCTTGAAAATATGATTAAGTTTTTTAAAGTAAATTTCAGATTAACCTCAAATTGAAATTTCACAATTTGTCCCATAAATTTTCAGTTTTAAATGTCATCTAAACTGCAAATATGGAATCACACTACAAAATAAATAAACTACCACTGAATGAAAAGTAGGAAATAAAATTAGGCTTTTAATATTAAACGTTATAAGGTTGTATTGTTCTAACTTTTTAAAGTTATTATAACTATATTTTTTTAAAAACCTTTTAAACTAATTTTTATCTATTGAAAATAGTTGGATTAAAAACAAACAACGTTATTATAATCTGGTTTAAAAACAGCATACCTGGTAAGGTGTAGAATGTTTGTGAAATAAACCAGGAATATAATTTTTATATTTAGTAATGCCAAACCATGCTATGGTCAAGTTTGCCTTACTGCCAAATCTATACTGATCTCCTTTTTACTGTTTATTTATCACTTCCTTTGAAACAAAGAATTCCTGAAATTAGGATAATATAATCAGATAAATAAATTTGCCGCAGTTATAATTTTCCATTAGACTGTTATGATTGTGTTTTGGAGTTTAAAAATGTTTAGTCATAACCAAGGAAAAAATATGTTAGGCATTAAGCAAGCTAAAAGAAGTAAATCTAGGAACATAGCAGATTTATTTAACATCAGCGCTTTAACTGTGAGTGATTAGAGACATATCACTGAAAAACTTATATGATGTGTGAAATCACATAGTTTGATTTGTGAATATCAAACTAAGAAATAGATGAGACCACATTGATTGATTTAGCTGAGGAAAAAGAGCATCTCAGTTTGTGGTGTTAATTAAAGCTGTCTATTAATTAGGCTTTTCCATGACAGACTTACATTGCTAAATTTTTTGGCTAGTGAAGGTCTTATAAGCGTGATGAAAATTAGGCATGGAACTAGACAATCAATCATTAGCAGCAGGGTGTCCAGCAGCCTTGAATCCCTAGAAGACTGGGAATTCAGCTTGAATTTTTCGTGTCGGGATAAAATTGAAAATTATGCTTGAAAAACAGCCAGTCATCGGGAATTTATAGTTTTTAATCTAATAATTCCATTTTTTCATTAGTACTAAGCAACAATGCATAAAATATTGAGATGAAGGTTGATGTAGTTGTTCCTCTTACCATCTCTAATTCCACGAAAGATAGAAAAAGCCTTCTTCCACTTGTTCATTAACACGCATTCAATATTCTGTCTCACCTCAACGGCTCGCTGTACTTGTCGCTAAGTGAACTAGGTATGTTATAGAACAGTAAAATAATGGTATTAGCTGCAAACAGCGCTGCTTTTTTATTTCAACCGATTTACACTCGTCTTCTTATAAAATAAGTGTGTTCACCGGCTTGCCCTTCTCTCTTGAGGCAGAGTAAGAAGTGTCAAGGTTAAAGGATTGCCAGGATTAATTTAATTTCTATACTTATGATTATTTTATTTTTAAATATAATAAGTTTATTAAAAAAATTGTACTGAAATTTAATACAGTACGTAAATTTTATTTATTTACACTTAAAATTGTTTTTGTACTGTATTTTCTATGTGTTTTTATTTTTGGCAATGCGTTGAACCCTCAGTGTAAGAAGTTATGTAACAATTTTTCATAATCAAACCGGAATACAACCTTTATAATTATTCAAATTCATTCTCAAGTCTGAATTATACATTTTATCATAAGCCTACCAAATGCAACATTTTATGATTCCAATTTTGTTTTATATTTAATCCAATAAATTAACGAAAAGGGCTTTGAATTTTACAGTTTACAGTTTAGCCTTGAAATTCTTGAATTATGCTTGAATTTTTTCATCCTATATCGCTGGACACTCTGTAGCAGTTATAGTATGCAAACTCTTATGATGCTTTAGAATACAAGGAAGAGGGGATGAATGAAGATTTAAAACCTACTGAAAAAAATTGCATTCTACTGAAAAGGAATTGACATAAGTTTATATAAATGCTCATGTATGTTTTATTTGATGATGAAGAAAGAAATTTATTGCTTCGTTAAGTATTTAAAGAATATTTTTAATTCATGGCTACCCCTCATCTCCTTGCATGCTTATGAGGCACAGACTCAGGAACAATTAACAAAACAAATCATAAATTTTTTCTCACTTTTTGATAGTATGTGAAAAGAGACATGTCATGAAAAGTAATTGTTTTATAAGCCCTGTGTACTTTTTTGGTCCTGGCCTTTTAATTACTCAAGCCATGAATCACATTATATATTTTAAATAGATAAGCAAATAACGACATTCCATTATCATTTGCTTATCTTTTTAATATATTCAAGGACTTTCTACTAAATTTGGATAAAAGAAATTATATATTTTATATTGAAAACTATTTATCATTATTTGTGTGTTTGTATCAATTTTGTTTCTTCTGATGTTTCATTATGCTACATTAAGTATGAAAAAAATATTAAAAGCAATATTGAAATAAACGAAGAAGTCATAAGATAAAACTAGATATATAAAGATCTAATAAGTTCTGGTATTTATCAACTATAAGCATACTTTTCTCATTTTCCATACTACATGATACATATTTTATGATCAAAAATATTAACAGAAAATCAAGACGCTTTAATGTGTCTAGTAATGCTTATGGTATTTTCCTCTGGAATAGCAATTTAGTCATTCTGTCTCTGACCAGCATACTGGGACTTGCTGGTTCTTATAATCACTGAGTTACAGTTACTTTCAATATCTGATCCCATTTAGTTATTTTTTATAAATTGTTGTTAATTGTATATTTTTATATTATTGATGTGTTTTTTTATGATTGGTGTATATAATTCGAAGTAGATAAGATAATTGACTATTCTGTTAAAAAATCCGTTATCTAAATTATTGAAATTGAATTGTACTTTAAACAAATTATTTGATAATTATCTGTTAATACAGTAAAACCTCAATTAATTGGATCCTCTCATTCCCTTTGGGATAGAAGAGGGGAGATACAGCTCTGTTTAATCGAAAAATATTGTTTTTAGAGTACAGTTGTTTTATTAAAGACATTTAGATCTAAAAAAGAAACAAAAAAACAAGATGTTGCAATCCAACAAAAATATAAAGTTTACCGTTTTAACTTTTAAGTGAATGAAAACAATTATTGAATTTCTTGGAAATAATTCCTTAACACACTCGATGCGGAAGGGTCTCAGGTGAGTTGTGTCTTTCCCGAGGGATGGGAGGCCCTCAGGTGAGGTCCTTCTTGGTTCCCCTGTTCCTCTCTATTGCACCATCCGTGGTGGCAATTGTTTGTTTCTACTTCAGGTAGCGACAGTCGATTTCAGTACACTTCTAGCTTTCAAGCATGTACTTTGTACTTTGCGATTTCTTTTCTTATTAATTTTTGAATATTATTTTCACGAAATCATGTCTGCACCGAGACTGTTAATAAATAGATAAATGTAAATATAAACTTTGATCTGATTAGAATAATTTTACTTTTGAAGAAATTAAAATGAAATGTTTAGGAAAAAAATGGGTTACAAAATAATATTAATATATTTTATTTTTCAATAGAAATAATATTGAACACAAGGTAACAGATATGTTTTTTGTCAAAAATATCTGGTTTCTTAATTATTGATTTTTTAACTTATTATGTCATCGGTTAATCGTTAACCATTATACATGAATGATAGCTAACCTAAAAAAATTTCTTTCTAAAATAATTTTCTTTTCAATCTCTAGTTGTAACAAAACAATTAAGTACTGGTTTTATTTATTTTTTTTTTCTCTATATTCATAAGTTTAGTCTAGTTAATTGGAAAAACAGTTAATCGAATGCCAGGTAATTGAGTTTTTACTGTAATTGAAAAACAAATTATTTAGATATAATTCAAAAATTCCTTTCTTAATTTTGAAATTTTTTTTTTTTTTTTTGTAAATATATTTATTCTCTAGTAGCTGAAGAATATTTTGCTTGAAGCCCTAAGTATCTCCACGTTAAAAAACAAAATGGACTGACTTCATATATTCCTTTTTACAAGGATATTTTTGTTGGCTAGAGGTGCACATTACAGAAAAGCTTATGTAATGGAAAAAAGCTTTATCCTGATTTTTGTAAATAATTTTTTTTTTTTGACAGTATTTTCGTGATAAACCTAGTTGTTTTCTAATAACAGCCTTTGTGTATTTGGAAATTAAATCATTTTAACTAAATGACTTACTGGACCAAAAACACATAGCGATTAATTTTTAATTTATACTTTAGAATGACATTTAGTTTGGTCAAAACGTCAGAATAAAAAAATGTTTGAAACAAGGACTACACATTTTGCTGTTCTAAACTGCATCCTTTAAAACAGATACTTTTTCTTAAATTATTACATAATAATGAATTATACTAACTGTGCATTATCTGTAATGCAAATATAATAGAAAAGATTTATCAAAATACAATTTGAAAAGCTTTTCTGTTTTCTTAACCTCACCAATGCAATTATAATTTAAACTGAGTTAACTTTGTAATTTCATTGGTGGGCTTAAGATGATTAAAAAAAAAAATTGTATTTAAAAGTTAAGATTACTTAATCCTTTTAATGAAGTTAATTTTATTTAAGTATCATGTTCCTTGTTAACTTAGTCTTCCATAAGCAGGAAATTGTATAGTTTATATTTTATGATATAATATTATGATTATTGGACATTGTAAATGAAAAAAAGACTGTTAAAATTTTTATAATTTATTTTCAAATATGGTGTTTGCTGTTTCCTTGTATCCACATCAGTTTCTTATGTTAAGATTCTTTTCTAAAGAACTAATATAAAAAATAATTACATTTAAATATTGTGGTTTTCAAGTTTTGTTAATTTTTTTTAAATTTAAGACATTCATAAATAAAAATATTAGCAAACTTTTTTATGAATTGTGGAGTTAGAAAATTAAATTTTTATTTATTTATTTTTTAAAAATGTTAATGATTTACAATACTGTTTTAAATGTTCAAACTTATGTTATATATTATTTAATTTGTTTTTCTCAGAACTTGTTCTGACTCATTATTTAAACAATCTTTCTCATATAGTTTACTGAACCTTATAACTTTTATTTCTAGCCTTTTTATGCATTTGTATAATTTTGTGTTACCCTTTTTACTTTGAAAAATAAATTGTATCTATTTTTTATTTTTCTATTATTATTCATTTTTTATATAGTAGTTTGCTGAGGTTATAGTTACCTTAAATTAATATTATGGTGATCTTACATAATTATGTCAATAAAGTCACCATAATATACCAAATAATTGATTTTCAATTTAAAAAATCTAACTCTTAAAGAGTGGCAATGACGCATTTCAGGTCAAAACCCTATCGGATATTCACAGGATGAGTTGCCAAAACAAAAAAAAAAGATATATACACAAATTTATTAGAACCTCTTTCTTCAAGAAGTTAAGGAGGAGGGAGAGAGAAGGAATTGAGATAGTGAAGTGTTTGCCTAGTGAATGCTTAAGTTGAAATCATTGATGAGGTTTCCTGAGGCCTAATTTTGTATGAGAATTTCGTATCAATGAGAAATCATTAGAAGACAGGTACATAACCAACACTGGAATAAATTTCATTCATCATAACAAATACTATCACAACTATTTTCAAGAAAATACACCCTTACAGTTCCTTCAATCATCTTTTATTGGCAACGTTTTAGACCACACTGTCCATTTTCAAGCTTTAACTTTTCATCTTCAATTACATTAAAAAACATTAGTCACATTTCTTATTCAACAGCTTTATACTTCATAAGGGTTGTTTTGTTGTATTAAAAGTCTATTATTTTACAAATTTTGTTTCTTTTAAGACATTAAAAAAAATTAAATTGTATGTAAGGGTGTATTTCTTCAAAATAGATGATTATCATAAAACTATTGTTTTTCTCTTGAAAATGAAGGTGGCTTATTTAAATACTCTCACAACTTTTTTAAGGATTGTATGATCATGTCTATCAGAGATGTGGTCTGTCTTAAAACAAAACAATCAGTTCTAAAAGGATTCATCAAGTAATTTTTACACAATTATGCCCCAGAGTGTAAATTACTAGGAGTAAACAAAACCCATTACCACCTGAAATGGTGATATTAAACAAGAAAATTAAATTATGCCCAATCTTTTTATTTTTGACAATCGTACTCAAAGCGTTTGACTTTTTGATATTTCTTATTTCTCTCCTATTCTTATTGATTTAAAATTGACTATATAAACCATTCTGTCCACTTGAATGTTTTTTTGCCAATACTAAAAAATAATTGCAGCATTCCCATTACCATGTATACCAGCATAGCCTGGCATCCATTGCAGAGCTATAATCCTTCTTCTTACTGTAATAGCTGTCCCTTAAACCATAATTGCTACCTCCATTTATAATTTTTCAAGGAAGGAATCTACAAATTTATATGTACCTCTAAAGTTTTAAAACATTAATAATGACCCAGAATATTTACCAGATGAAATATAATTTAAAACAGAATTAAATTCATCTAAAGGTACCCAAAAAAACTGATGGTAATAGTGAAGAAACGTCTAGCCACTTCCAATAATTTGCTCTTGGAGTAGGAGAGGAAACTTTTAAAGGCAAAATAGACAAATACATACACGTAAATATAGAATACTATACTAGGTAAGATATGACAGAATTTAATTTACTGAAAGCTAGCTTTACAGAACACCCCTAATTTAAAAGGCTCATGAGTACATTAGGATCAGATGCCCTAAATTAATTTTAAAGAAACTTTGTTAATTAGATAAGATACGAATTTGTTGGCTATAGGTTAGATTACAAATGAACGACATTTAAGCTTTAGATCTTTTTCTGGTACGAATCTTATCAATTCATTTTCATTTAACTTAGTAATTCACTGACATTTTATTCTTCACGCTTATAAATTTCACGTTTCTTAATCTTTGAAGTTTAATGTAGACTCAAGGCTGCCACCACAACAAGCGAATTTCTCACTTTTCCCCGTTATAGTCTCGTACACAATTGATCTTGGGATAAGGCTTGCTCCGTACTAAAATTAACCCAGAAATAGATTAGTCTGGGGTTATTGTATTCCATATGGGTCTCCTTCATATGGCAAGTAATTTGTGCGCATAACGACATTGTATTTAAGCTATAAATAGTCTAGATGAAAAGTGAAAGAAATGAAACTGAAATTATTTTTAAGTTTGGATTTATTTATAACAAAATAAAAAGATTTCTTACTTTTAACAAATTGCAGTAACCCTATAAAGAATACATTACATGGTATGTAGGGTAAGCGCAATTACCATTGATAAAATGAGTTATTGTTCTATATTAGTTCACATAAATCCTTTTGTTTCTGCAATAACTGACGATTCGGCTAGCTATTGCAACATTTATTAATAATTCACAAAAGTATATAGACTTCTGAGAATTTTAACCTTAACTTCAAGTCCTGTTTATCTCAAAATCAATAATTTGGAACACCCTTTGCATTTAATTACTTTATATTTTTTATTTTACTCATTTCATCTCGTCGCTGAAGCGTATTTTAATAACATATTTACACACAAATAGTTTCCTTACTCGTTTCTATTTACAATAATTTATAACACAATGAAATAAGAGTGGACGATATTAAATACAATACAAAAGAGACAAATAAATATTAAGAATAGATAAATTAATAAAAAACAATAATAATTGAAGGAAGAAAAAAATGTTTCGTTTGGAGCAGTTGGAGTTATTGGTTAAATTTTACCACGCATATCCCGCCAATACGCGTGTTCCTCTTCCAGTACTGCCATTTTTTTTTCATGTTCCTCTTTGAGATACTTCATTTTCATTTGGTGGAATTCGTCTGCGTTTGATGTAACTCGTTCGGTACAACTTTGTACTTCATGTTTTTGAACTGTAATGGGATCTTGATGTAGGTAATTTGATGGCGAAAAGTATTCTTTCTCTTCAGAATCATCTGAAAAGGATAAACGGAAGTGGAGATAAATAATATCTATACATTTAAGCACAATTTAATTGATTAGACAAACTATATTGAATAGCGAATTTCATTATTCAAAAGCGACATTTATAATTAATATGACATTTTTAACTATACCTGTAATTTTGCCGGTGTTTCTACTGAATAATTTAACGTTCGTGAAATGTTTACAAATTAGTGATTCATAAACTCATTTAATATATATTTTCTAATAAAATTAGGTTTTCAATTTTTTATTTCTTCATCTTAATGTAATGCAATAATGATTTTATTTCTTACTATAATATATCATAAATGTGCTGTACTTACCCAGCACTTCTTCATCTGATATAACTTCGATAGGCATCTCATTCGGAATCATTTTAACCACCAAATCGTCCAGAATTTCATTTTCATTTTCTTTAATTTTAGGCCATTCACTAGTTCCAAAATTTTGTTGACGCTCTTTCACCTGATTGTTTTTTCTTCCTTTTTTAATCCGTTTCCAGGCATTTTTGAGTTGTTCGGATGTCCTTCTACAATGATTTGTGTTACAATTAAATTCTCTGACAATTTTGTTCCACACATTTTTTTTAATGGTTTCAGTTCTCTTGTCGTGTTGTTTCCACTCGACTTGAGGGTTTGCTGCTATAAGCCTAGTTAATTCCTCTAATTCATTCGCACTAAAGTTCGAACTACGATTGCGCTTAACAAATGACATTCTATAGTTAACATCTCACTAGTGACGTTATGTTGTTACATAACTACACTCACTAAACACAACATAGTTTGACCAGAAGGTTGTCGTTGAGAAGGCTATGATTGAGTAAACAGGTGTTTGTAGAGTCAAGACTGCCACTACACTAGAGGGTTTCTTACTTTCCCCCCCGCTAGTCTCGTTCTAAACCGGTCTCGCTTTAAAATTAGCTTCGAGCTAATATTAACTTGGAACTAGTTTAGTCTCAGGCTTAACAGGAAGGGGCTACCCTCTTTTACGGTAACGGATTAGCTGTGACCTAAATAAAGTAAATTTAAGCTTAATTAACGTCGCTTCCCCAAGCTGAGCTTTGTGTGGTTAGAAAATTAATCACAAAAATGCTTCGTCAATATTATATAGATATATAAGCTATTTAAATGAGATTATTTACCAATTATTAATATTACTTTGTTTTGTTCAGAGCCTGTTATGATTAACTAATAATTTAGCAGTCTCTCCTCAGAGGGATTGATTTTTCGTGAATAGATATAAAACTATGAAATAGTATCTGACGTACTCTAGAAAGCCAAAAATACTTAGTTTTGTATTAGGAATTTTATTTTAAATTTCTCTCAAAGTACTTATAGTTACTCCTAAAAATACATTATTAGGCAGGGGTGCCCACAGAAGGGGGGTACGACGCAAGCTGCGTTGTTAAAATTTCTGAAGGAAGGTGCAAAAGTAGCATTTTTTTACTGTCCGTGAGGGGCGGTTGTTTGAAGATGAAATTTAAAGAAATGTGAAATAAACTAAAATTACATAATAGCAGTCAGACAAGGTGAAAATAAGGCTAAACCTCGGAATGGAAGATACTGAGCTGAAAATTTGCATGAACCTTTATTGTGGCTTTCTAAATATTGGCTAAAAAGTCACATAAAATCTCGTGTCGGCGTCTCAAGTTATTAAAGATCAAAGATAAAAAAAAGTGACAAAAATTGTTTTGTTTTTTATAAATATCTCGTTTTTTATGCGTCCAACGTCGTTAGATGCTATTATAAATCTTATAGAAAATTAAATTCTCTACAAGTTTAGACTTATTAATTTTTTTCCATGATCAACCGTTCTCTATATGTGGAGGGAGAGATTACGAAAATATAAGACATTTTAAGTAAATTAAGCCTTGTATGCCGTTCCAAAACCGCTACCTTCAAAAATTGTGAAATTTTATTTAAGAAAAAACCTAAACATTTCGCTCATTTTTCATTCCTAGCTCAATATCTTGAAGACTGCCAACCACTCGAAAAAAATGATATTGCCTTTTTTAAAGAAAATTGAATTTGCTAAAATATGATCTCTAATAAAGCTATTTAAATTTACTAGTTCTCAAGGTATAGAATCTCAAAAAACAATTTTTTTTTCTAAAAAAATATGGTGCATTTAACCAGCTCTTACTTGAGTGGTAATAGACAATAGTATAATAAATTTAAAAAAAAAATCTCCCCCAAAAAAATCTCTAAAATGCTATTTAGTGAATTTATTTTGGCAAATATGAAGGAAACTGTTCTCTTGAGTTTGAAGCTCTAATTTGAGTGGTAATAGACATCTGTACATCTATTAGTTTCCGAGATAAAAAATTCCAAAAAACACATCGTACACGATTTTGACGTTGTGCAACGCAGTCATATCTTGAGAAAAGTTAGATTTCTTAGAGCTAGTAAAATGCACCATAAAGTACTTCATAATCATTAAATTCGTAGATATTAAAGTTTCCATCACATTTGTCAAAATATATTCACAAAATGGTGGCTTTTTTTGGAAAACAAAATTGTTTTTTGGGATCCTATATTTTGGGAACTAGTAAACTATCAGGATAAAATTTTAGAAAATTTAATTTAATTTATAAAAAGTACTATACTGTTTTTCGTATGGTTGATAGTCTTATAGAGTAGTACTAAATCAGGAAGTTCTAGCCTATATCAGATGTCGTCATCTGTCATCATCGGGAGAACCCTTCAGAGCATGAGGATGGATGGCTCTTGAACCGCTAGATGAAGAAGACCGGCCTTCATATTAATGAGAAGACCAAGATTATGGTATTAGAAAAAAACAGCAGGCTCAGAGACAGATCTACTATGGAATAGTCCCTTACAATTCTAAAATGGCAAGGAGCTTTCAGTACCTTGTGTCTATTATTTATGCTGTACAAGAGCCCTATAAGACCAATAGTCACATTTGGTGATGAAACATGGATCTTTAACAATAAAAGCATCAACCTTCTTGACAGGTTGAAAGACTGATTTTGAAGAGAATTCTAGGACCCGTATGTTCTCACTATTTGCATTCTGAATTTCATTGGGGTCGAAGAAAAAGCAGCGAAATGTTTCTGGTTCTACAAGAAAATCAATATTTTCGCAAGCTATAGAGAGAAATGGTTGGCCGTTTTGAGCAGGCCAAGGACAGCCTCTTTACCAATGCAAGAAAAATAAATTAACAAAAAAGAGCAAAAACCAAAAAAAGACAAAAATAATTATTAGTTTATTATTGGAAGATTTCAAAAATAAATCTTTAACTCTCACAATTAACCAGTCAACGTTACTCAAATTCAGGCACCATCAAGACAAAAAAAGACAAGATCACACAAATACAGAACAAAGATAGCACATCACACATCATCAGTCTAAAAAAGACCCATCAACAAAGAGAGAGCGGGAACACTTGGGATAGACAAAGTTCATTAACCACCTTTGTTGATACATTGTAAAATCAAGAAGGTATATTTTATTAGCTTGTAGCGGACAGCTATGCTACTACCGCAACCGACATTTCTGCAGCCGATTACTAGATAGAGCCACCGAGTAACCACGAAATCACCTGTAATTTAAAAGAAGACGTTCTTGTGATTAATAACATTGTTATTTTCATATGTTGTATATTTGGTTTTAAATATGTATATATGCTGAGTTCTCTGATAATAAAGCTATGATAGATAGGGGTACTGATCTAAGCCAAAATACTAATAAACTCTTGATTTCTATAGTCTGACATAACGGTATAATAGTCCAGGGCTTCATCGAATCATTAAGTTTCACTCTATAACTCTTTCCGAGAGGAGACCATTAACAGATCAGTGCACCTGCCTCCCATTTTTTAGCTATACAAGGTTTATTTAATTCTCCCTATATCCTTCCTCACCCTAACATTTTCTTGCAGATTTGAAGGCGATTATCCCTTAGTCTGTACCTCTTCCCCCCACTAAGTCAGGAAGCGGTTGCATTCCGTTAGTGGCTACCATCCTGCGATGTTTAAAGCGAATAATCTTAGCTTCGCTGATCGTCAGTAACGTTGATTGACCCTTCAATAGGTCGATCGTCCCTTTTATTCAAATCCTACATCCCTCGAGTTACTCATAGTCCAACATGAACACGCATTGTTCAAGGCCTTCTGGTGATTCTTAAAACATATAACCTGAACCTCACTTACTCCTTGGCGCTACGGCCCAGCAAGGACTTTGGCCTCGTCCACCACTGCCTGCCAATCACTGCGGTGCAAAGCTCTTCTCCATTGTCGTACTCCAAGCTATTGAAGATCGGTCTCCACATCATCCATCCATCGAGTACGAGGCCGTCCTACCTCCGAGTTTTCCATACAAGACTCTTCTGGACATTCTCGTTTTAGCCATCCTTTCCACATTTCCAAACGTGGAAATGACCTAATGACCTAAACATCTTAAAAGTGCTCTTTTTATAAAGGCCACCAAGTCTGGTTCTCCATAAAGTTTTCGGAGTTCTGCATTTTTTCGAACTATGCTCTCTAATCATTGATGGGTCCATATATCCTCCACAGTATTTTTCTTTTGATGACATTCAGCATTCTTTCCGCTACTTTATTCAGAACCCAACCTTCACATCCATACGTCGCCACTGGTCTTATGATGGTTTTATATAATACTATCTTAGTTCATCTTGATATGTCCTTCGTTTTAAGAGCCTTGGACCTCAACCTCGATCAGCTGAAACCGTTACCTTGACCACGGCATGTTAATGAATATTCTTTTTTGATGTGCTAAATTTGTAACAATTAAAATAAGCAGGTGCTCAAAGTGTCCTATTTATTCCCAATGGTCGAGTTACATTGGACTTGAGATGGGGTTATTTTGGACAGCACAATGAAATGAGAAAACAATGACAATTATTAATAAGAATTGGAAAAATATAAAGTAAAAAAAAAGTAAATCACAATTGAGATTAAAATAGAACAAATAATGTTTAAAGAACGAATAAAACAAAACAAAAAAAATTTATGCTATGATTTTTACAATAGACACTTATCTATTCAAAAATGCCTATTGCGGACAATGAAAATAAAAAAATAATTTCTCTTGAATAGTATCAACGGACTGCTCTCTAAATACGAATAGACTTAACAAACTACAAATAAATCGTTAGAATTGCAAAGAAAATGTTTTTATAGCCATAAATAAGTTTAATTATTAATTAAATCTGAAGTACATGTTATGATTAGAAAAGTAATAAAACAAGATTAGAACCTTAAGAAAGGCTTTTATTCACTATAAACATATACGTAATTGCAAACAAATACGTGAGACATAATATAAACACAAAGTGTATAATTAGGAACCAAGTTTAGAATAATAAATATTGAGATAAGGAGGTTATACTTTTCAGTGTTGCATAACATTTTCTCCCTCATTATTTTATTTATTTAATACAAAATCTTTCAGGTAGGAAGGTGCCCGTATAGTCCTCCGAGGCCTTTGCTTTTCTGGAGGCAAAGGTTTTCTCATTATTCAAAGTTCATGCATCATCTTCTTGTTCATTTGTTGGTCCATCCTCGGCCATTTCATATTTATTCACTTTCGAATTCGAATTTTTGTTGTTTTCAGTAGCCTCGGATTGCTGTACAAGTTGCAGTCTCTCATCAGTAGCTGCATTGATAGTGGGTTGTTGCATCAGATGGATATCACCTCTCGGTGCTAACTGTCGTAATGAAACTGTTGACTTTGAAGCGTCTTTACGTCTAATGAAAGCATACTGGAGATCTACTTCTGAGAGCTCCGGTTCTTCGACTGAGTCTTCATATTTGCTGTTGCAAACATTTGTTTTAACTAAGACCGCTGTGTAAGGTATGAGCCATAAAGGGATGGAATCTCCGTTTGCAGTCCGACGTGGGAAGGAAGTTAAAAAACCTCTCTTGTGGTGCACAGTTAGTAGCAGTGCACAATAAGGAACGCAAAGAATAAAGGACCTGGGAAAGAACCTTCTTCCAATCTTCTGTTTGGAGGTCGAGAGATTTCACAGCCAATGATATGGTTTTCCAAATACGTTCCACTTGGCCATTGCCTCGAGGATTGTAAGGAGTGGTTCTACAAACAGCCACACCATTAGAATGCAAGAACCTCACAAGTTCTCCAGATAGAAATGATGATCTTCTATCTGAATGGATGAACGCTGGCATGTATGAAAGACATTGTATTACAGTTGCAGATGAAACATCAGGGCAGGGAAAAACGAATGGAAAACGAGAAAATTCACCTAAGATTGTTAACGTATAGCGATTCTTAGTTTTAGAGGGTAGGAGTCCTTTAATGTAAACACTTAAACATTCGAACGGAGCTGCCGCTTTCATAAGAGTTCCTTGGTTTTTCAAAAATCTTGGCTTCACTTTAGCGCATATAGGGCAAGCAGAATCTCAAGAGAGTAAGGTAAGTTTTGGATTTTTATCCAGTGAAACATCGTAGTCATGCCTGGGTGACATAATGTCTTATGCAGCTCAAATAGTTTATTGGAAGATGTTGCACAGCAAATTCTTGAGAGGGCGTCTGCCTTTTGGTTTTCATTTCCTGGACGATAAACAATATCAAACTGGAATGGGGCTAATTCTAAACGCCATCTCAAGATTTACTCATTTTTATTTTACTATTATGCTTCTTGTTAAAAATAAAAGAAAGAGCTTTTTGATGAGTTACAAGTTGTAAATGTTTTCCGATAAGATACCCCTTCCATTTCTTCAGTGATTCAACGGTGGCTGCTGTCTCTTTCTCTATAGCACAACGAGATCTCTCGGTTTTTGATAAAGTAGGAGAAAAGAATGCTATAGGTCTCCCCTCCTGACTTAGAGCGGCTCCAATGGCAACGTCTGACGCATCACTTTCCACAACTAGAAGGGAGCTCCCAGTTATTCCCAGCCTAAAAGGAAAGTGACAGATCCTGTCAAGTTACTTATTTTCTCAGAAAAACAGAGAACCCATTGGCTCCACTTTAGTTTGAAAAACTCTGACAGGAAAGTTCAAGCTCCTACCGGCAATAATGCAGGAAATACGAAAGTATCCAATGCTACTCTGCGCCCAATATATTCCCTGTTCTCCTCTAGACTGATTATATCATTCTAAGGCATCTCAACCATACTATGGATGCATTTATATGATCTTGTCTTTTTCGGTCTTTCTGAACTCTGACAGTTTAGTTATTTCTTGGCATTTTAGAAACGAACATTTTTTGGTTTTACTCGCATCATTGATCCGATTATTTTCTTAGTGGCTATTTGCATATTTCGTTAAATTCAAAACGATCTGTGTAAAAAGTTTTGGAAACTTACATAAGTATATCATGAAGAATTAAGTGGGGGATGTTAGGTCGATATGTCTACGGGCTGTAAGGGCCAGTTCTGCCGCTGACTTCATCCTATCAAGTTGTCCTCAACAGTTGGTAATCCCCCACCTCTATCGAGGATTGTCATACAATGAATAAATTAAATTTAAGGTACTTAAGCATTTTATCTTATGAATTGAAATGTTTCAAATGCCATCTGTCCATAAATCATGTGGCTATTCATAAATTTTAGATTATGTGTCGTTTATTTCCAAAGTGAACCCTAAACGATTTTTTTTTTTTTTTTTTAAATCGCATCTCTATTTAAAACTGCATGTTGTTAAATTAATATTGATATTATCGATAATAATTTTTGAGAATATATGGTAGAAATGAAGATTTTTCTAATTTATTAAAAAAAAAATTTTTTTATAACAATAGGAATAGAACATATGGTTTTTCGCATTTCCTGAAAATTTACCAAGACGATTAGAGTTCACTTTGGAAAGAAACAAATCATATGACGATGCCTAAATGCATAATAATTCCAAATCCGTTTTTCACAGTTTTGAATAATTCCAAAACAAAGTTTCAAATACTTGCTTTGGTACCACTTAACTATTTTTATGCATATGCTAATGGCTTTCACTTTAGCTTTAAACCGATAAATGGACTTGGAACGTTATGAATTGGAAGCGCAATTGGAAAGCAACGTTTTGAATTCACTAGGAATAAAATGATATGAAAATGCCAAAATTGAACAAAATAGACTTGGAATAGTGCATTAAGGTATCGATGCATTCATTATTTTTATAACTATATAGTTCTCACTTCAGCGTTATTGGCTGCTACTAACTACAAAGTTGAAATTGAGATTTCAAATCTTATCGTGATTTCAAAGTCAAAATCCGTAGGCTTCTCTGTTTGAATAGTTCCATTATGTTCGACATAAATCTTTGTGTCAGCTTTAGGAGCTTGTGGAAAAGCTAGTTTGCAATAATTCAATAAAAAAAACAACTAATTTTTAATGATTTATGAGGTACGTAGTGATAAGAACCATAAAACTTAATAGGTAAAGATCAACTACCTCGACTGCTTTAAGTAGAACGGTTTTGCATACCTATTTAGGAGTAATAGTTTTACGTCTTCAAGGTTAGCCGTATTTAATGATTATATGTGGTAAAAAAATTAAGCTGCATCACGATCAGGAATGTAACAAGTATGGTGGTGCTATAATACATAATTTGACTTACATGAACTGTAGTGTCAGCCTGATTGGTAATTTGTAGGAAATATTTAATTTAATTTGAAATTCGCAATGTTTTCTCAAGGAGCAGTCTAATCTTACAATACCGATTATCGACGATCGTCTTGCAACGCATAATGGGATAATTCCGTCACCGCCACAGCGACAAGCTATGACTGAAAGAGTTTGGGTGTTTATGATATATGAACAACAAAGACATTGTAAATAACTAGTTATTGCTTATAACAGTTGTTTTGAAATGTTTGTTTACCAAACATACGGCAAAATGATATATTTTTTACCAAAGCTTCAAAATAATATCCATCGCAAAAAAAAATTATTTTGAAAAACGGTTATTGATAGAAGTCACACTCATAATCTTCAGAGTTTTCTTTTCCACTACATTCAGAATGCGCACAATTTGAGCAAATAACACTGCGGTACCAAAGTTCATTCTTACCAAATTCTTCGAAAACCAAACATACCAATAAGTTATATTCAGTATGTTCATTAAGTTATTAAGCATATTTATAACCGAAATAATAAAGCTGGGGGCGCACTAAGACGATCCCGGACCGTCCAGCTCCGCTCCGTCCTTTTTAAAAAGCCCGTTTCTATATTATATAACGATAGCCCGCGTATTCATTTGGGATTATTTATATTATTACTTCTTCAATTAGATCAAAGTTACACACGTTTAAAAGACATACAAACTTCCAACGGATGTTCAGTTGTGGTCAGGGTCTCACCATACCTAAACAAATAACAAGAAAATTGACATCAGTGATAAGCTATTGCTGCCAAATTCCGTTTTGCATTATTCGAATCCCATTAAGGTATAATATAAGGTAAAATTAAAAATTAAAGTCGTTAATTCTACTGACCTGGTCACAAATTCTAATATTCCTTGTCAAAGATACAAAGATGTCAAAGATACGTATTCAGCAACAAGTATGACCAGTCTTTTCTATATCTCGTCTTCATTAATATATCCATATAGGTATTGCAATAATTCTAAAAAAAAGTATTCTTTGTTTATCTCTGGTCGAACTCCAGACGAATAACCGATACGCAAAACACTACAATTGATTCTATAAAAATTATCTATTTTCGTAAAGTTTATCTAATAGGTAATAATAATATTTTTTAAAAAATACGTGCTATTTGTGTAATCAAGGCATAACGATGTGATATCTTCTGTCAAATGAACTCTCCCAGACAATCGTTCCGACCTTCTCTGCATGGGATAGAAGCATGCAAAACTGACATTATACAACTGAAGGGCATACAGGAGTCGATGTTAAATAGGAGCATGGATTTATATCAGGAAAAGTAAAGGTACTTATGTAGTAAACGGTCAAATATATGGTCAGTTGTTGTCGGTCATAATCTATCTAATACTGATAACATCTATCTTCTTTTTATTTATGAAAATTAATATGACGGCTATAAAAAAATAAATTTTAATCATATTTAATTACTAAAATTGCTTTATTAAAAAAAATAAAATAAAATTATCAGGAAACATTGAATTCATGTGCCGGCGTAAGAAATTCTTATTCATTGGGATTATTTATATTATTACTTCTTCAATTAGATCAAAGCTGTCGATTTTCGCTTGCTACACGCGTTTAAAAGACATACACACCTCCAACAGATGTTCAGTTGTGGTCAGGGTCTCACCATCCCTAATTCAGATTTAGTTATTTAAGTAAAGGAAATAATATGTCCATTCTTACACACTTCCTTCGATGGAATAGGTAATCCCAAAACTTTGAAAATACCTAATCATATTTTCTTCCTTAGAGGGTAATTTCCTAATTTTGATAATTTTTCGTCAAAAACAGAAAAAATTACAAAGCAAACAAAGTAATAATACACAACTTATTAATACACAAATTATATTGGTAAACAAAAAAGAGAAGTGATAAGAAAGGCTTCATGTGCAGGTATAAGCGAAACCAACAGACCATTTGGTCGACCGCTTAGTATATAAGTACCAAAGTAAATTAAAAAAATTAATGTTGTAATAAGCAGTAGAAGAAACTTTTTAAATAAAAATCCGTATTATAAAATGTTATAATAAAAAGACTAAATAAAATATAGCCGTCTAAAGCGAATACGAGATAACAGGATAGCCAGGTGAATGGTAGGAAGCCATCTAGTAGAGTGGATGATGGAAGAGGCAAAGGAACACCAACACACACTTGGGAGGACGGAGCCAGAGAGGCCTTTCATGAACGAGAAATCGACTGCTGAGTAAGTAGAGTGAGTTCACCACGGACTATTGCACAGCAGCAGAGAGGAATGGAATATGATGAAGATAAAATAAAATAATAAAAAGAAAAAAATCTTAGAAAATAATAATTTGGAATTTCTTGTTTTTCGAAATTATTTTATTAGTAAATATTACAACCATTCTGAAGAGCATTAAGAAATTATATGTACAATACATCCAAAATAAAACACTTTTGTAATGACAGAAATTATAATACCTTGTTTACACCGAGCTTGGAGGTCCTGAAACTCATAAACTTCAGGAGATCTCTGCGTTTTTCACACAGCGATAAAACTAATATTGAATGATTGAGGTTAAGTGTGTTCGCTATAGACGCAGAATTAAGTGTAGAAGCCAGCCGCTGCCAAAATTCCGATATTCAATCTTACAAATAGTCTTAAGACTAGAGACGAAACCTTTAAGGTTACTATTTACAAATTGGAGTAATATCATGATAAAAAGGATGAGGATGATTATGCAATGTTCCGATGAAATAAGGTAGATAATATTTAAAATATGTGCATGCCAGTAAAAAAAAAAAATAATAAAAACCCAACATAAAAATCTAGTTGCAAACCTAAAAATTCGATACATAGCTACTACTACATAAAACAACTAATAACTTTTGACCTTAAGTGCAGCGGGATGTATAATTTTACAATAAAAACAGTTTTTCTCTAAAAAAAAAAACAAAAAAAAAACAGCGATGGGTCTCAAGATATTTATTGGAAAGAATTTCTTGAATAAACATAGAAGTAGAAATATCACTGTTATAAACCATTCCCAAAAGGGTGCAATCTGAATGTGGCATGATTATCCAAATATATATTTCCAGAGGATGTGAGATGTCCTGTCTCCGGTCTGCATTTATAGAATCTCATCTTTTTCTGAACTGATGATGCCTGAATTTGCAAAACGTTGACTGGTTAGTTATGTACTGCTGTTTGAGAGATTTGAGGTTTTGTTTTTGGAATCTTCTAGTATCATAACATATATTATGTAGATAAGTACTTGTATTAGCACTTAACGGATCATTCTTAAATAAACTGTCACTTTAGCTGTCTTGAGCTTTTTCCGGTGTTTTTTTTTTTTAAACACAATCAATCAACATTCAGTTCGTCTCAAATCAGGATATAATTTGAGATATTTAATGTTTAAAAAAAAAAGTTTGTAAGAACATTTCTTGTGAAAAGTTCGCGCGAGTTACACTCTGTCCGAAGTGAATTTCGAAAATTTTCACTATAATATTTTAAATCAGAAAAGTATATTTTGATTACTGAGAGTCCACGCACAACGGCAACTGGTCCTACTAAGTAATCACGCAAAAGATTCAGTTGTATAATGTCAGTTTTGCATGCTTCTATCCCATGCAGAGAAGGTCGGAACGATTGTCTGAGAGAGCTCATTTGATAGAAGATATCTCATCGTTATGCCTTGATTACACAAATACCACGTATTTTTTTAAAAATATACATAAAGCAACTTTTTTTCATAGATATCATACTTAAAATGTTGTTTCTATTAGATAAACTTTACGAAAATAGATAATTTTTATAGAATCAATTGTAGTGCTTTGCGGATCGGTTATTCATCTGGAGTTCGACCAGAGATAAACAAAGAATGCTTTTTTTTTAGAATTATATCAATACCTATATGGATATATTAATGAAGACGAGATATAGAAAAGACTGGTCATACTTGTTGCTGAATACGTCTGTATCTTAGAATTTGTGACCGGGTCAGTAGAATTAACGACTTTAATTTTTAATTTTACCTTATATTATACCTTAATGGGATTCGAATAATGCAAAACGGAATTTGGCAGCAATAGCACATCACTGATTTTCTTGGTATTTGTTTAGTCTGTGAACTGCTTTGGTTGAATTTCTTCAATGAACAGCACTTGTTTAAACCTAATTTTTACTCAATTCAGGAAGTGGAGTAGCTCAGTAGGTAAGCCACTACGCTTAAACTAGAAAATTGTTTTCAGTTGCATCTGCTTTGGATCGGTTCTGAGGTTGGTAGACTATCATGGGGCACATCAAGCCTTTGTAAAGTAGTTACCTGAGCCTTTACATGTGTTAAAAAAAGAAACAGGAGTTTGAGCGTTATTTACCACTCCTTGAACAACCGTTGTCCAATATGTAATACTTTCTTGTCAACTATTGACCCCAAGAATTATAGTGGTACAGTTCATTTTATTTTTCTATTAATATCTTTAATTTTCTTTTGGAGCAATAAGTCTTATTATTATGTATATTTCATTTTATATTTTCCGATTTTAAATAGACATTATTCAGAATTTGTCACATTTTAGATATTTGACGCTTTATTTAAAGCTCGCGATACTTATTTAAAATTAAATTCATCATTAAGGCTTAATGCTTCCTGAATACCTTGCAGAGCCGCCCATAGAAATTTCGACCCCCGACAGATTTTACTTCGCGCCTACAACTACCAATAACACATCCGAATATTGACTATGCCTATTTAAAAAGTTGTAACTATCGATATTATCAATAAATTATTACATAAAATAAATAATTACTTTTAAATAAATGTGATGAATCGCCCTCTGGGCACCCGGATTCCGCTAAGAGTTGGACTCTCCAAACTGCCGGACACTTGAAAGTTATTCGACATTTGGCCTTTGTGCTCTGAACCACAAAAACTGTACAAAATGCATACCGAACCCATTCAATACAATACAATGAATATTTAACACTTATTTATACAATGCCTCACCCACTCTTATCACCGTACAACCAACAGTGATACACTCAACATTGATACAGAATGAAAAATTCGAAAATTCGAAGCCATGACGTACATCGGGTGAATCGCGCTCAGACACGCAGCAAAATCGATTTTGATGGCCTATCAGTTACAAGAGAATGCCTGCAAGACGACCTTTAGCTGCAGACCATTCATCAGATCACAGTCAAAGAAGTTGGTCGATCATCTGTCTATACTTGTATACAAAACCAGGTCATATCTCATCCTTGGCTAATGTTACGAGTATGTTTTCTTATGAGAATAGTTTATTGTGCCACTTCTTGATCGATAGTTGATTGTGTACAAACTGCAAGTCTTTGCTTTTAACTATACTCTATTGCACAAGTCTACATAATTATGAACATAACGTAAGGATTTCTCATATTATTCGATTCTCAATATAAGTACAGTTTCTTCAGGTTCAAAATAAACCCAAACAGTCACTTCTCAACTAAGACAAAACTCTATTAAACTGGTGTTGGTAAACATAAAAACAAAAAGGGCGGTCATAAGGTACTTGCAAAGTACCTTATTTAATTCGGTCATTTACGAATTCCTTTCAAGTTTCTTATAATAAAACAGTAATCAGAAAACACACGACGGCAGACTAAAAAGAAATCTGAACATCTTCTAACAGATCGCCAAATTTGAATTTATATCTCATAAAATTTTTAGGAATAGGAGAAACAGGGATTGTTTCGGTGGTGTAGACGCAATGAGTGTCTATATACAGAGTCTCGAATATAAATAGGCCAAACGAATGATCTAATAAAATTATGCCAGAGGAAAAAATCGTAGATCTACTTCTATAGTTTCACCAACCGCTATCGCTTCTTTACTTAACGAGATACGTGCGGTTGACGCATATATATAAATATTTTTTATTTAAACCTTGTATGAATACTTTCATACTTCATTATTATAATATGGCTACTGAAGTCAATTTGTCTATTGTTAAATTAATAAACATTTTGAATTCACATAATCAATTTCCCTTTCATAATAGTGGATAAATCATTTCAGAAATTACTTTTTTGCATTTTTCAGAAAAAAAAATACTACACCTAAAGGTTTGGCAATATTTTTAATTGAACGATCATGAAAAAATGCATAAAAAAGATATATCATGTCTCCAAGATTCCAGTTTATGAGGTGCCAGAAAAATAATAATAATAATACAAGATTCTAAAATGGTGAAATCTTTATTAACAAATCATTATTATTATAAATATAAATTATAAATATAAATATAAATTATTATATTATATATTATATTTATATATAAATATAAATTATAAATATAAATATTTTATAAATATAATATAATTTAGGATCTCTTTTATTTAATAGATTTATTTCCTCTTGGATCCAACGCTAAACTTGGGTAGATATCCAACATCTATAAAGTGGGCACCCTTCATTGCGTTGGGAGGAAGCCTAGGAGCTGATCGTGGATGATGGCCACATTACCTACTAGTACAACCGTTGTCCAAGAAACAGTATTTCCTTACCAAAGACTAATGTCAAGACGCTTCATAGGACGCAGTGATACAATTTTTTTTTTTTTTAATTTTATTAATACAAGTTTTAACTAGAGAATAATAGTTACTTATTATAGGGACCACAGAAAGTTGTATGCGACTATCTATAGCATACAGTTCCTACATATTAGTAGGTTTATTTGTAATTTATACAACTTTATACTTTTTTTTTTCTCACTCCTAATAATGAGTTTTATAAAATCGAAAATATCCAATTAGCAAATATTCAATTACGCACTTCGAAATTATAACGAATATGACCTCTTGTGATGATATATTTGCCTTATTATTTTAATACCTTTCCAAAGCATTTAGAAGTAAATCCATTCTTCTATGTCCACCTTACTCTAGCCTGGACGATGTCCGCCCTAATTTGAATAAATCGATGAGGTTACTGACCGCTAGAGAAATAAGGAAGTTAGACACGCTTAAACTTGTTCAATTTGTAAAGAACATTTATTATTTTTTTGGAGTGATGGATGTAAAACTATTTTACTTGGTATGTTTTTCGTTTTTTTATAGTAGTCGGTTGTTACAGAAGTAGTAAAGCATTTTAATATTTATGTTTCCTACCAGCCTAATCAAGATCCCGTTTGTTCATTAGCTTGTACTTCCTAATCTGTACGTCAGAGATAAACTGTAGGTAAGTAACTTTTTCAAAGTTTATCCTTTCAACTTACTTACGATACTTATACTGAAAAAATATGGCCAAATAATGAAAATACGATAGTAAAATCAAAATCAGTAAAACTTGACAGTCTACCTCTGGCGTAAAGATATATGATAAACATGTTATATAACAAGTTCGACTGTTGGATGGTATTCAACAGCCATTCATTGAATAACCTCTAACTTTGACCTTGATCTATTGAGGAACTACCTATCAAAAGAACCTTGTTGCCTACATCGCTTTCTGTGGCGTACACAGAGGGTAGGGGATTAGAGGAATTTATTATTCCTCCCCCAGAAATTTATAGAAAAAAATATTATTTTCATACCCACCAACATAAGGTTTGTTGGTATTTTGACTAATATTATTTGTACTTTGATCCAATTTTCATCCTTTAGTTACTTATGGATATATGTAACTAATGGATGTGTTCGGAGGAAGCTTGGCTTAGACCGCCACATAATTGTCATAATGTTATTGTCGTCTCACGTGGTTTTTGTAGAATTTGATATTTTTCATTATGTGAATGACTGAAGTTACTTTAAAAGCAACTGAAGATATTCAAATAACAACCTGCTGGAGGGACATCACACATATCCACCACAGAAACCGCAACAATCGAGGGCTTCTAGGAATTGAAAAGTTTGTCGGAAAATTTTGGAGTTTCAATAGTGGAATTGAAAAAACAAAACCACATAATAAAAAGCCAATTTTGGCGGGAACACACGTAATTAGAGGAAAGTTGGGAGAGTGGGAGAGTCTTCTACTAAAAAGTTGGGAGAGTCTTCTACTAAAAAATGTTCATGGTTCCGGTATAAATCTCTCATGTTTCTCCTACCAATCAATAAATCAAGAGGAAGTCGTAGCACTGATACAAAGGAACATAAGATAAGATCATATATAATTAATATTGTTATAAACTTCCGATTATATTTATGTTTAAAAATACATCATAAGGATTAGAAAAATATAGCTAGCTTATATGCATTTTTTCAAATCATTTTACCCTGCCAAGACACTAAATCTTGAAGTAATCAGGAAATTCAATTCAGATTTCTTCACTTCCAGATCTTCTCGGTAGAGTTTGTAGCCCTAGAAATTGTAATTTTTGTATTTCTAATCTTCACGCTCCAGCTATAAATTTTTCATAAGAATTATCCTTGTCTAAAGTGTCAGATGGGGCGTAATTTTTTTTTTTTTTCTGGAATAAATGAAGACATAATTTGTATGGAAATCATACACCTGTGCACGAGACTTGTAAAGGAATCTCCGAGGTAGTTCCGAGAATGTATCGGAGAGTGGCTGCATGTCTCGAAACTCTTAAATTCGTGTTTGATTGACTGATCTTGTATCCAACCATTAGTAGAAGGTATTATACTATAAATCCACGGCCATTTTCCAGTTTTAATGTATCCAGGAGTTCATGGCTCATTGGTAGTACTGAATAGCTTGCTTATTCACCATCTTATTCCGTTTAAGTATATTTAAATTTTAATTAGAATTTAAAATGAAAAAGAGAGACGTGCGTGGGCTTACTCCTGAAACATTTCGAGCAGAACTACCTCTTGTATTACGGACGAGGCTGATTGTTGCGTGGCTATCCCAGAACAGACGCAGACATTGAGTCGGAGCAGCTCCCAACAAAGATCCACAACGATATTCCGATGTGGACTAGGCTTTTTTTTTTGTTAGTGCAGACACTTAAATTTCTCTGCGTATATTAATACTACCTATAAAATCCTATACGTATTCCTTTCTTTTCTACAACGTTTATTATTATTTATTTTGTATTTCTATTGTTTTATTATACTCAGATGTTCAAAATAATGATTTCAATATTAATACTTTCCAAATACATGTCATCTAATCTAGGGTTTGTTTAATTTAATTTAATTTAAATAAGCTTCAAATCAAAAGAGCCAAAATTAATTTCCTGGGAGTTCCAACAGAAGTTGATCAGATTAATTTTCTCCATTGATTCACTGATTTAATGCTTTTGGCTGCGAATAGTTCTGTGTTAGGTATAATATGGTAAGCTGCTCATTAAAAATATTTATTTTGTACCATCTATTACTACTTTAAACAAACCAATATCAGACATACATAAATTAAAAAAAAAAATTAAATAAATTGGAGCAGCACCCAGCATTATCTCTGCCAGAATTTGTACTAATTAGCATAGAATTCTATAAAAGATTTATCATCCAAATTCTTTTCGAGCCTTCTTCTAATGCACTCCCGCCGAGTAGTTATATTTTGTGTCAGTCTGTGTGTTTTATTTTTAGTGAAATAATTTATTGTGCGCCCATATGGTTTGTCAATTGTTAGGATATGTAAGTCGATAAGGAATGTTGTATTACTAAGGATGCTTTTTTAACAGTGCATATTCAGTAGATCTATGATGCATGCGTCAAATTGAAAGAAGTAACAAGGTGTAAGTATTCATTTTGTTTGTTGTAATTTTGATTTTGAATAAGAACCTTTCCAAATGAATGATAATCAGTACCAGTTATTGGCTCAGTTAATGGCATATTTTTTTCTGGTTCTATCCCATTTATTCATTCATAATTTTATACGTTTAGTATTGATGATATGCATTAACATCTATCATATTATATTTGTATCTTTCAAAGCTTCCACCAATCGCGTTATTTTTATAATTATATCAGGTCAGTATGGAATCATGGAGTCTTGTGATGATTGTTGTGTCATCGACTTTATATGCTCTCAGAATTTCGGAACTATTATATACCATATATTGTTAGTGTACATGATATACATTAGTGATATTAAGATAGATCCTTGAGGTACTCCTGTTATTGCTGATCGGAATTAATATAACGTTAGAATCTGATTGAAAGGAAGGACTTGAGAATAGGTGATTGGTTGGTGGGAAGACGGTTTTAATTTCAAAGGAAAATTCTTGGAGTTACACTATATAAAACGCTTAACCGACATTTGGATATATTCTACATGGATAAACACTCCACGATCTTTCAGAACAGTGTGTCAATATAAAATTCCATCGTACTTTGAGATATTTTTGAGGTAATTTTATTTGTTTACTTAGTTTTTTTTTTATTACTTGGTCACATATCTCTGCTAGGTCCTTCCTGGAAATCTGACTTTTATACTTTGCGAGGTCTTCTCTTAGCTTCGTTGAAGACCCTTATTTACTGTCTTTAATTTATAAGATTTTATATTCTCTTGCACCTTGATATTTTTTTTTTTACTGAACCACCAAATATACCGGTGAATGATCACAAAGATGCATTTTGCAGATTTGGTGGTTATAGTTCCAAATCCATTGGTAGGTATATTTGGAAAGTAGTAATATTGAATAATCATTATTCTCAACTTCTGAGTATAATATAACAATAGAAATACATAATAAATAATAATAAAATTTGTAGAAAACAAAGGAATACGTATAGAATTTTAAATTAACGTATAGTTACACCACTGTTTGTAATCATTTATAATATATTCATGGTGTAAATGAATAAATACAAAATAAATAAATAAAATTAAAATGAAAGTTAACTAAAGTAAAATAAACACAGGCATATTTATGAACACTATTTACACTCAGTCTGAGGAACTCCGAACTAAGCTTGTTCCACCACTTGTGTAGGGAAAAACAGGGCTCCAGGAGATCCCAGCGCTTTTCTCCTGACCACGTTAGTGGCAATTTATAGCATACAGAATTTGAATTTATATTAAATATTGTGCCATATATGTTTTGTATTACCAATGTTTTGAATTACCAAAATTATCTTTTTCTTCTCCGATTTTTAAGGATTTATCACAATAAATCTCTATCGTAAGTTTTTGGAAATCCAAATGATATAACTGACTAAAAGTGTTAAAACAGTCTCTTTATATAAGAGAGAAATGTATGAGTGTATATTTAAAAAAAAAATTGACACACGATGACAGAAATAAAGAAAAAAGGATAAATAGTATAGTAATGGAATAAAAAACCAATGGTCTTGAAAATGGACAATTGTCCGAAACGTTACCTATGTATGTAGGAAAATATGGATGTTTTTTAAAAAAAATGTTATATATTTTTCTTGAAAATTAATGACTATTAAGATAAATCTTATAAACCTTGAACATTAAGAAGATTATTTGAAAATATAACTGAATCCCATTAAAAGTCATTGGGTCAATATTAAGGATTTATCACAATAAATCTCTATCGTAAGTTTTTGGGGTATATTAAAGACGGGTATATTAAAACCATAGACAGTCAATGGTATTTTTTTTCACTATAATGTTATAATTTAAATTTCTATCTTATTTTAAATACAGACTACAACGTCAAGGAACAGTCCTGGGACTTGCTTCCATGCCTTTTAGAGATATAAATCTTTAGTGAATTATTGGAAAGCTCCTCATAAATTTTTATTACACAATAAATCCCTAATCGCCACGATTTGCCAAACTTTTTCATCACCAATGGACTTGGAACTCCACACCGAATCTGCAAAATCCAGTTTTTGTTCTATTATTCACCGTTGTATTTGTTGGTTGATTTAAAAAAAAAAAAAAAGATGCATTCTTTAATCAATAAATATTTTTTTTTTCAAATTATTATTCAGGCCTTTTTGGGGCTGTTGATATGAGAGGTACTCCTGCCTTAGATCTTTTTTTTACGGTCCTGATCCTATCTGGATTGGCGAAAGGGTTTGTTTTCGGAATCTTCCGAATATATGGTAACAAAGCAATATTTTTAGCCTCTCCTGTAAAAACCGTGTTTGGTTATATATCTTTATCTTTCATAACTTAATGGAGTGGAGGGTGGGGTGGTGATGAAAATGGTTATTTGTTTATATATATGTACTGAGGCGTACGCAGAATTTTTTTTTTCGGAGAGGAATTTAAATGTTTTTTCGAGTGAGGGATTTAATAAGAAGGCAAATAATCAACTAAATATTTATAATATCCAAATATGGCATACATTTTTAGGACAAGCATAAAAATTGAAGCAAAAATTATTGTTAAAATCAACAAAAAATATTACTCAAAATACAAATCTTATGTTGGTATGTATGAAATTTATATTTTTCGTACATTTCATAGGCGGAAGGGGAGAGGATATCTCCCCCTTTGAGTACGTCAATATATATTTATGTAAGTAACCACTCACATAGCACATGCACTCACTCACACAAATATACACACGTAGAACATAATTTGATAAAATAAAATCTTGGTAACCTTATGGCTAGTTTGTTTTGTTGAATTGTATCATAGGACCGAAAACAGAAAATACTCCTAGAAGATTAAAATGTTTTTTTTTTTTTAGATGAAATCCGATTATGGAGAAGTATAGTATAATCAGCTTGGTTGGAGAGGGGTCTTACGGCAAGGTGATGAAATGCCGTCACAAAGACAGTGGCTTAGTTGTGGCCATCAAGAAGTTCATCGAGACCGAGGAAGACTTCGCAGCCAGGAAGATAGCCTTCAGGGAGATCCGAATGTTAAAGGTAACAACACAATCCTGAAATGCACCACTGTTTACATTTTAATAAAAATTATAATCACAAAATTAATTTTAATATCAAAACTGATTGCAAAAGTTGAGTAATGCTCAGTACAAAATTTGGACTTTTCTGTAAAAATGTGATTTTCTTGGAAAACCCTTTAAAAATTCATATCTCGAAGACGGATTGAGGTAAGAGGTGCCGCGGTTGGCAGCACTGAAGTATATCTTTGATAGACTATCCCTCAACAATTGACATTTTCTCCTGGGATACCCTGTATTGATACGCTTTTTCTCGCTTGGTAACTTTTTTTTTGTTGTTTAAATCATTAATGTATTTAAATTATTTTATAAAGTGATTGCCATTAGAAGTCACAAATCAATTTTACCTGGATGTTACGAATTTTTAGTATTTACCGGTTTTGGTGCATTTGTCATTTTTCCAATTAACCGTTTGTTGCATTACATTGAAGTTACTTGAAAATGAACTCTTCCTTACAACAATGAGTATAATCCTTTAGGAACTACAATTTCTCAATAACTGGCTTATTGATCTGAAGCAGAGCTATTTTGTGTCAGTTAGTGGTGGGTGATGGATCGTAATGGATCAGTCATGACATAGCCCACGCGATTCCAGGGACTCTTAATAAATATCTCCCGCACAAGCAGCGTGTCAGGCTTACTGTCTTCGTGTCCTTAACCCTAGCCCGAGGACAATATTTTATAAATAATTGTACCGATTGAATTAACTATGAAATACGACTTATACACTTGGGCATGGAGGGGAATAACCTCATGGAAGAGAGTCGTTTAAAGTTCTGTTAAATGATACTAGTTACATTTGTCCCTAACGTAAATAGAATTTGTGTTGATTTATATATTTTAACTCAAAATCAGTTTATTAGCGGGATGAGGACAAAAATAATCAGGTAAATTTCATTTTCACAAAAAGGTTAGAATTTGAACTAGTCTGATACTAATATTACCTAATTATTTGTTATTCCACAATTATTTGAAATTAAAACGGCAATCGGCCCATTGATGCTGCACACGACAGACCATCAAATGAATGCCTTCGGCAAAAGGAGGCATGCCTTCGGCATGCCTTATCTCACACACATTATTGGGGATTTTGCTACTTCAAGGAAATCATGTTCACGCAAAGAAAATAGACATAATTTTAAATCATACATATATTATTATTTTAATTGTGCTGCATGTATGTATAAAAAACATTGATTTAACTATTAATATACGCTAGAGGAAAGTTGGTATTTAACTATTAATATGTATACGATAGAGGAAAGTTGGTATGATTGTGATATTTTTTATTTTAAACAATTTTTTTGCAAAATCAAACCGAACATTTTTTAACTTCTTTTATTGAGTACTAATACATTATCTCTTAATAAAGGACAATTGTAATAGTGATTAAGGAGTTTACTCATACCATTTTTAACTTTAGTGCTAAGCAAAAAACATTTTTTTATTAAGTTGAATCCTAAACTTTGCTTCTATCTAAAAACTTGCTACAGTAAAAAAAACTCAAACTGCATTATTTCAATTTAAAATATTAACTAAAGTTCCTTGGCACGTAAATGACATAAATCTAGGTACCGGTTTGCACCTACTAACGATCAATCAACACATGCAACCTCTTTATCTCCGCTTCCATCATAAAATATCCATAATGAAATGAAAGATATGACCATGATGAAAAATATGTATGTGCAGTGTTGCAATATATGTTGTAAATATGTGTTGCAGTTGATATCCTCGAAAAACGAAAAAAAAAAAGGAACTGGGTGAGAGACCTCTTTCAGTGAATCTCCTCGGTACTTAAATCAAGTTTGGGAGTCGTTGGGCCTGAAATCACATCAAATTCTGATTACCACTATTCACTGATAGGTGTGATATCTATAGGGAGAGGAACCATTAGCAATTTACAATCACTTGTCCAATTTTAACTTGTTTAACATGTTTATTTGGACAAACTAAACATGTTTGAGAGTTAAATAAATCTCATTTTATACATGGAGGAGTCGCCTAGGTCCATCTTGTCAAATAATTTCTGTTATTCATCCTTCTTCTAATTTCTAATGGGTCTGCCTCTGTTTTATCTTTATTTTAGTCTAGCTTCCAGAAACTATACAAATGTTCAGTCATTACCTACCTTGTCCTGTAGTTTCTGAAATAATTCCTGTGAACACTTCTCATGTACTTCAACTTCATAGCAGTCACCTTATTAATTAATTTCTTGTCAGATTTCTCTCTCTTCACCTTAAAAACCATGCATAAGTATTGCTAGTCGTCTACTTCCTCTTGTGTTATTTTTTTTTTTTTTGCAACAAATTTTCTAATTGATAAGCTTATTGTTGATAAAACTTCTGATTAGATTGGTCTTTCAAATACTTTTACATGATGCATAGTGGGGAGTCTGATTTCCATAGTTTATTGCTTGGGTAGAGGTAGAACATGCCGTGCCCTGTGTCTCCTCTACTGTATTTTATACTGCTGTATTGTAGGTCGAGAAAGGAAGCAGTAGAAAGTAAACACTAGACGGCTGCTTACACAATGATCATATGCTTAATTATCATGGCCATTATAAGATCATACAGTGTTTTTTATTTACCTTTCTAATTGGAATAATTTAATTTTTGTAACTTTAATATTTCTAAAATGTTGAGGTTCATCAATCACTGGATGACGATTTTTCATTCTTAAATAATTAAAAAGCAAAAGGACATAACATTTAGGAATAAATATATTGTTATTACTAGCGGAGGATTTACGCACAGACAGACTAGGCACTTGCTCAAATTGCGGCAGAATTTGAGCGAAATTATATTTTTAGATTAAAATGTATTAGTAGTTACAAAAACAGTTCAATCATGCACAAATAAATGTGAAATGGATGATAGAAAATAGAAGGCTAGTTCTGTATTGCTATGTTTCTGACAAACTGCTTTTCTAAGTCAGGTGGGGGTTCCAGAAACCACATTTACTCAATTTAATGATCTAATTTAATCTCTATTTGCATCGGTTCCAGGAGAGAGCCGATCAATCTAACTATGTTTTAACATAAAAGGCTAGAGACCGCAGAACCCCCCTGCTATGGTCAATTAGCTTGGGATATTATAAATACCATTGGAGTCCTTTCCAAGGGTATCGTGTTCACCATTTCACTTAATTAACTAGATGATGGCATACAGGGTAAATAGGATGTTAGATTTTGTTAAAGATCTTGCTTTATTTACATTACGTTATTAATTACACTATTGGCTTAATAATTTCTAATCTAAATTACCCTCATTGTAAAAATCTACAATACATATGTATTTGAGAATACTGCGAGAACTCTTGCTTATTTAAAATATTACCCTGATGCCACATAATATTATACATTGATGTACACAATGAATCAAAGTACAAGCACTTATCTTATTGTTGCCTTCTAACTTCGGTGCTCGACGGTCTAGGATTCTCTTTCTGGCTCTGACTTCGTCTCTCGATGGACTGCTCCACTGTTCCCTCTGCGAACCTCTGTCTTCTGGCTTCTCTCAAGAACTACACTACTCTACATTTTCCCTAGCACTCCTCCTAGAACTGTCTTTCCTCCGTATCTTATACCGTTTCCCCTACTTCTTCTTGAACAGATGAATTTTGTTCCCCAATCTCCTTTTGGGACCTCCAATTGGCTGACGCTCTAAGAATATTTTCAAAGGACTTGTAACCTTGGGTGGCAGATTTTATTACACCATGTCGACCTGGCCTATCTCTAGGTTTATGGTGCTCTTACTTTCGCTTATCTTAAGCGGCCTATTGGCGGTCTTGAACTAAACCCCTCAGGTATAACTTACGACCTTGTGAAGATTCGTTTGTCCCTAACAGAAATTGGTTAATATTGAAATTACTGAACCGGGTGGTATCTCTTTAATTTATTCCTTATTTAATTACAATTATGAATATTTATTATTTCCTGCAATCCCAGTATCCTCAATACATAACACTATCTATGTATCTGCATAGATCTAGAAAAGATAGGATATAGAAACGCATGGAGAGGTCGGCATTATTTACGATGCCTGTGGGTAGCAATAGAACAAATCCTTGTAATTACATAAACAATTGTACTATTGTCCACGCATTCAGATATTTTTAGTCAGATCGATTTCAAGAATCATTATTATGTTCCAGAAACTGCATCATCCCCATTTGATCTGTTTGTTAGAAGTCTTTCGTAGAAAGAAGAGATTCCACCTGGTTTTCGAATACTTGCCAGGCAATCTCTTAGACAAACTGGAAGGAGAAGGCCCCTTACCTTCAGAGTTGGTACGAAGATACTTTTATCAAATCGTCAGAGGTGTGGAATATTGTCACATCCATAACGTAAGGATAGCTCTTATTTCAATTTGTATTAATTTTACTTTGAATTATCTTATCTTATCTTATCTTTATAAATAAAGTTGTTAGGCCTTTGCACACTCATAATATTATCCTGTTTAAGTTATAGATTTGCAATGATTTATTAACATGATAATTATGGAATGAAAAATAAGTTATAATATGTATAAGACATGTATGCATTGTGCATGCATTCAGATGTTTTTAATTAGATTGATTTTATATTAACTGCATATATACATTTTATACATGTCGACTTGTAAAATTTAATAGTGTGGAAATCAAGAGCTGTCAAATGAACATAGCCTATGAACTTAATGCTCTGTGAATACCTCATACGTATCTCTTATTTTTTAGATAATTCATCGTGACATAAAACCAGAAAACATTCTCATTTCTGACTTAGGTATTGTGAAACTGTGTGATTTTGGATTTGCAAGGTTTGCCACCATGAGCTCCGAACCTTTTACGGACTATGTAGCCACTAGGTGGTACAGAGCTCCAGAACTTCTGGTTGGAGATATCAATTATGGCAGGTAAATTATCCATTGTCTTATTTTAGTAGAAATATACTGAAATCTAGTTTATCAATTCATTTTTAAGTTTAAATGTAATTTAATATTTTGAACAACAGAAAATATTCCTACCATATTATTTTTTCTTAATTTTCTTAAAAGATATTTTGCTTAGTGCATAAGATAGATTCTTCAAAGATCTACCAATAACAAGAAATTTAAGTGAATACAAAATGAGCTGTCTAAACTATCAAAGATTTATTAATAAGGAGTGAAAATGGACAAAATATTAAAAGTGTAATGCATTAATATTATATAATTAGTGATATTATTTTCCTCCTTGACTATTGTATTATTGGTTAAAGAGAAATATATATATTTTTTTTTTAATTTTAAAAAATGCAAAAAAATATTAATATCGAAATTAAATAGCAATCGAAATTATTACCAATATTTATCAAATGGAGTGTTCAATTGCAGTGGTGTGTGTTTTAGGGGTGTGGATATATGGGCTCTAGGGTGTATATTAATCGAAATGTTGACTGCTACACCTCTTTTTGCCGGTTATTCTGATATTGATCAACTGTTTCAAATAACCACCTTGGTTGGTAAGGCATATATTAATCTTTCTATTTGTATGTCGTTGTTTTTTCTTCAAAATCTCCATGCTTTGTTTGCCGTATTTTTTTTATTTTTTTTTTGTCTTCAGGCGGGCTGAGTTCTAACCAGCAAACATTAATGTGTAAAATAACTGAAGAGATCAAGAATTCAAATGAATCTTGGGAAACTGTTGAGCTCATTGAAAATATAAAAGCAAGAAGTCCAGATGACACAGTTTTCAATTTGCAAACAAAATTCCCTACCTTAGATAAGAAAACATTAGATTTAGTCGCTGCATGCTTGATGTATGACAATGATTTCACATTAATCTTATATTATAAGATTTAAAATATTATTATATTTAGACTAGACTATTTATAGAAATTATAATATTGAAAATCATGTTTGTGATTTTCACTAATTGAAAATTACCATTGACACTCAAAGAATATTAATTTTAATAATAAATATGGGCATTGTGAATTATCATATTGGATAATAAGATATTGAATTCAGGAAATCCAGATGGCAGAACTAGGGGAATTGGAGTAGTACGTTGTAGACTAAGTAAATAAAACAAAGTTACGGAAAAAAAAATATTTATTGAAATCTTCCGAAAATATTTGAATCAATGTCTAAACTGTTATCGAAATTAATTATACCATTACGATAAAGAAAGAATTGTAAGTATATTTTTGGAAAGCGAAAACAAACGAATTGTTTGATGGATGATGAATCCTGAGCTCGATGATATGAAAACCGATTTCTATACAAGTTCCTATGCTATGTAAGTTGTAGTATTTTACAACGTATTTTAGAACGTTAATATCAGTAAATACTGACCTTATTAAAAAATATCATCATGTTACTTGAAGAAAAGTTACAAGAAGTAGTTCTGACAGCCTAAGTACGAAGCCTTACAGATATTGTCCCTAATGTTAGCTCTTTGCCATTAACTATTTCAGAGCCAGTAAAGCAAGCAGTTTAAAGAGTGTATCATCAGCCCGCCATCTTAGGACCAGGCGGAGGTGTTGACAGCGAGGAGTCGGCAGGTTAATTGAGGAAGATGCTAAGAACGACAGTGGAATCTAAGAGTGGCGATGGCGCAGCTAGTTATGATTTATATCTAGTCTTTTCATGATAGGGCCTGATCTAGGATTCGATGCGTTTATCGGGAGGGGCAGAATATGCACATTATTTGTGCTTAAGCAATAACATGTACGCATGCAATATGCTCGATATGCTACCATTGCCAAAACCCTTATTGCCGACAGGCATGGGGAGGGAGGGAAGAAAATAAAATGAAATACGTTTGTAATCAATAATATAAAAGCCTATTGTATTTGTTTGCTTCCAATTGCAATTGGACTTGAAAAGATTGAATTAATGTGGATTTAGATTAGACGATCTGGAGGAGTGTTTGTAAAGAAGAATTGCAAGAAAAGTTTATTCATTTTCGATAGAAACTTTATTTTAAATAACATTATATTTTAGAATATTTAAATATGTTTGATATTATTTTTTAATGATTATAATTTAATGAAACAGGAAATAGAAAAAATATTTTTTAAAGGGGTTACTTGCACTTAATTTGTTAAGACCAATGAGCATGCCAATCGTAATAGAGAGAACGGATGGACTTTAGAGAAATAGGACGATAGTATAATTCTTAAAATGTATTAGGGACTTAGGAAATTGTTGATATAGAATAAAAGATATTGTATAAAAGGTATTGATATAGAATAAAAGGCTTTATGGATCTTGAATGGTATGACTCCATTGAATGGCTGACATAACAAATGTATATAAGAAATTAATAAGAAAAGTGTGGAGATTGGATGCTACAATCTTAGGTCGAAAGATCTGTGAAAAACAGGGTATATCATATCGGGAGTGTCTGGGAATAGGAAAACAGAGGAAAATGTTGTGGCCGTAGATTTTGGTATGCCCTAGTTTTTTGGGCCGCTGAACACAAATCTGAGCTTTGATGGTAGATATTTTGACCGTAACCTTCTATTTGTTTTTAAAAACGTCAAAAGTAAAAAAAAAAATTTAATATATCGTAAACTTGTTTTTTTCCGAGAAGACCGCCTTTTACGAAATTAAAGTAGATAAAATTCCTATATTTTATGTCCATAAAAATTCTTGACAATTAACCGTTGAGCCGTTAGAGCGCACTGAAAAAATATGAAAAGCAGCAAAAAGCGAAATATGGCTCTTTACATCCGATTTCCTTAAAAAATTATCCATATCACGCTACTATTGATCATCCATGCTATTAATCATGAAATAGACATAAAATACATGAAAAGTATATTTTACTTATGTGCATTGGGCTTATAGCGTGTTTCGATGCAAGATTTTAAAATCAATGTGAAAGAAAAAATGGTGAAAAATATGAAGATAAATGATGAAAATAAACTTGAAAGTTTGAACTGCTCAACTCCTTACTTCCATTTTTAATTAATATTATTACTTACATGTGTTTACTGCCAGAATGAACAGTCTAAATCTGTCTAAACCGATGCCTTATGCTATTTTCTTATGTTTAAAAATCAATAGTTGTTTCAAAGTCTCTTCATCCAGCAACCGGTGGACTGCAAAGCTACTTAACTACATCACAATGTGAAAAAATGAAAACAACCTCACTTATATTTACAGGTTCTTCTTTGTAAAAAGTTAAAAAGTCAATCAAAGTAGTCAGTTGAAATTCGGCTCTTTCTTCATCATACTCGGCTGCTGCTCAAAGTCATCTATTGTAAATACAACAAAAGGGACAAATAAGGATGGAATAAGTGGGTTATTTATCGATACTGGTTGTCAGGAATTACATTTGGAAAAGGTAATGTTATAGGTAAACTATGGTCACACGGAAAAATCTCGAAATCTACTTTTCGGGCAATAAAAAAATGACATACTTTCAACAACCATCATATTTTATTCGATGTAGAATCCAGATTAAGTGTCAACAAAAAGAAGGAAATTCTCATCTTTACATATGAGTTATGAAATTTCAAAACTCATCTTGCCCATTTTTTCTAAATCTACTAATTAGTTTTTTCGAGGCCCTCTCTTTTTAAAAGTTAAAAAAAAATCGTTTTAAACCTCACAAAACTTTGAAAACAATCAAAAGAGTACATTTTATATAAATACTCAGCAATATTTAATATTATCCAAAGATTATTTAAAAAGGGAAAAGATATATTTGGAAATTCCTCAACTCAAATGGCCAAGAAACACCTTTAACTAAAATCTTTGCCTATTCTAAGTTCTTTTAATAGCACTACGAGGACATCCGGAATAGTGCGGAAAAAAAGAAGCTCTTTTTAATTTTTTTTTTTTTAAATAACACAACAATGTACTTTTATATTTCCGTAAAAAATAAAATAATATCATACTTAATCCGCTCATTTTTTATTTTTTTTTATTTCAATAGTATGGACCCAGAAGATAGGATTGAATGTGGAGAGATTTCGAAGCATCGCTACTTTACCTGGGATAGATTTTTTGTTTGGTTCCTGCCTGATTTAGAAAAAAAAATAAATCTGGATGCTGCAAGAAAAGTACAAGTATCTGAAGTCCCTCAACCACCGCTTGATTCATCAGCTCTTACTAGTAAGTTTCCAAATATGCCCTCTGTTTCTTAAAATTAAAATTTTAAAAAACCTAAAGCCTTCAGAGATTAATACAGACAGTGTAGAAACACTTTTCCTTGAAGGCTTCCTCCATCCACCTTCAGAGCATCCCAATTTCAATTCAATTAAGTAACGGATGTGGAAAAATTACCAGGAACTTATTTTCAAAATTAAATCTTTAAACACAAATCTAGAGCTCAGAGAAGTAAAAAGACTCAAAAATATATAATATTCGATATGTGGAAGTTAAAACTAAAATATAAAGTTCTGTTTTGATCTCCTGAAAAGTACCGTTAACCGAGACAACTTTGCTACATGGAGCAACTTTGCAACTTTTTGAAAAATATGTTTCGTGCCAGGTCTTGTTCGTAAAACAATCCATATAGGGACCGAATTTTTTATCTACTGATAGGTCATTGAGTGATAATTTTCTCTCATCTTTTCAAATTTTTCAGTTGTTTATGGGACTTAAATCTGTGTTATTATTTACAAGTGAGAGAACAGAAATATTTGGTTTTCTGCAAAAATGTCTCGTTCTGGCATTTCATTAATCCTTAAGTAAAAACTGTTTGTTTTACTTCAAATAGCATATCATCTTTTTCCAAAATCTTTTTTAGAGTTAATTTTCCAATGCATTTTGATTTAATAATACAACATGGCAAAGTTGTACCAGGAAGCGTGTTGAGAAGTTTGCCAACTTGAAATTTCTTCATTTTCTCATATTATTGCATAGTTTCTATAAAATATGCGTTATTTGTATTATTTTACATATGCTAAGATGCATAAGGGCCAAGTTGGTAGGACGCAGGTATCAAAAGTATGATGACACCCTGCTGTAAACTGCTTTAAATGCAGTGGTTAATACGGAAATGAACTGTGGAAATGCAGCTGAAAGGTTTGATATCGCTAGTCGAACAATTGAAAATAAAGTATTTCATTTATTCAATAAAAAATAAATATTGAATTCAAAGTATATATTATAAAGTGTTTTCATTCAAAATACCAGGGCGCAATACTCTTCTGAGGAAGAAGAGACCCTCGAACAAGTTCTTGTTTGTGCAGACTGAGGAATGTTTCTTGATTCTCTTGATCTACGGATAATTGCAAAGGATACCCTATGAAAAAAGTAGCTTAATGGACAGGATTCACGCACCATCGATTAAATAAGTTCTGCAAAAGAGGTCCTTCAATGTTTCGTATGCTACAAATAGTCAATATTAATATTGATGCTACAGCACGCTTTCCTCATCACTTTGGTTTAGAGTCCAAACAATTATATTAGCTACCATTTCTGACGAAAATGTTAATTTTTTCATTAAACTTTGAAATATCTGAGTTATAAAATATTTCATTGTTTGTTTTTCAATATTCATGTGTTCTTTTCTTTAAAATAAAGTGTTTTAATAATTTACAAAAAAAAAATTTCTTGTGTTTTAAATTGATTTCTACTAGTTTAAATATGGATGGCAAAGTTGCCCCGTATCGAGGTTAACGCTGCTTTTTATTTTTTTTTAACGTATAAATGTTTACTTGAGTGCCATATTTCCCCAGATTGTTAAAAAAGAGATCAATACTGATGGTATGTGATAGCTTGAAGAATTTTAGTACATGATTAGTTTACAGCAGTTGAAAGAAGAAAAAAAGAGTCCAAGTTGTCCCGGTTGACTGTAGTTATATTCACATTCGTTATTTAAACGTGGTGGCGATGAAAACAGAACAGTATGGACCATATGGTTTATGCATATATTTTGATATTTTATTTTATTTTACTAATAATGGAGAAAAATACATTTTGATTTTATTACTTCATTTTAGAATTAGTTGGACCTCGCAGGCCCTCAAAATTAAAAGGAGAATGGTCCATGGATATTATAGAGGATTCAGGCCTGAAAGACTGCCCAATATTTGTAAGTGATTTATAATTATATAAAAGAATGTGTGATTGTCTTCTCAGAAATAATTAGATTGTTTTTGGCTTTCTTTTGAAGGTAGTATGTAGTATCAATAATTATTATACTATAAGCAACATACTTATGCACCAGCTTCAGATTCTGGTCTATGGCCATTCACTTTTATTTAGTGATGGACTCAAGGAATAAACCTCACCTTCCTTCTGAGGCCACAATAGGATGCCAACTTGTAGGATATGCAAAACCGTCCCAGTTGGAATATATATGGGAGTTAAACCCAATAAACAACAACAGTTAATCGTTAAGGTTTTATTGGAATTTGAACACTTTTCAAAAAGTACGTCTTGCAAGACTGAAAAGAAAATAGTTTGTGGCTAAATGGTAGTATAAGATTCTCAATTTCAAATGGTCTTTTATATCGAAAGCAATCCAAAACGAATAACGAAACAATGTCTTTGATTTTCTATTTGAATTAAATCTACAAAGAGAATGGATAGTGGGTGTTTACTTCTTTCATGAGGGTGCGAACCCACAGAGCATTAAATTCAAGATATTTTGATTCACAAAAATTTTAATCACAAAAACGACAAGCGAGAGCAACTGTAGCGTAGAGAGAAACGGAGAGGGTTTCGTGCCGAAATGTGCAATGGTAGAGCCCGGAAATCGTGCTGTAAAAAACTTATAACTCGTGCCATGAAAACACTAAAAAATGCAAAAATGTGCAACAAAAAATAAAATTTTGCCATTCACTTATTTTATGTGGAAAAAAACACATCTACATATTTTGTTTTATTACAGCAATTAGTAGAGTGCATAACCTGAGCTACAATGAGTATTTATTTGAGATTTTCTTACACATCCAATTGCTTTCTCACACGGAAGCATGGCGGATATTAGCAAGAAAGGAATTCCAGAGGGTTGTGGAGAGGGCAAGAAAGGAACGTTCGAATGTTTTGGTTCTGTGGGAAGGGGTATAGAGGTCAGAAAGGCGCGATCTTGTTTCCTATGCTTGGGCCGAGGATTTTAATTGTAGGAGGCAGTAAATGTAGGAAGTGCTGGGTGTTGATGGTTTGGTGTAGGAAAGATCCGAGCAAATATTGTATATGGGTGGATGGAAAGAGCCACTTTAACTGGCTGTGAAGATAGGACACATGGGACTGTCTCGAGGTACCAAAGACAAATTTCAATAAGTAGTTAATGATCTGTACCACACAACCATAGTCAAAGTTGGGAAAGATAAGGGTTGATACGAGGAGCTTACGGGTAGGTTGTGGAAGATCTCGATAACAATGGAATAATTTATTGTTATTTCTGCGAAATTTTCAGAAATATATTGAATAAAATTGAAACTAAATAGACAATTGATATTGAAGATTCTAAAATAGTGGATCAGTTAAAGCATGTTTCAACTGAAGGAAATGAACAAGTAGGTACCCAGTCAAAATGAACAGTTTAAAAAAAAAATGTTTTAATTGATTCTATTTGGCTACGACTCGCTTACGTTCGATTTTCCGTATGGATTGAAATCGTCTCTAAATAAGTGAGCTGTATCAAAGAATATGCAACAGAATAACCGAACTTTAATTTTCCAAATCTCTCATTTTCTTATAATTCTCTTAAAACCCATACTTTACAGTTCAAGGTATGGGACTTTAAAAATCAAATAGTTCTGAAGTCGGAATTTTGTGTCTTTTTAACTAGCCAAGGCATGAACACATTTATCAGATGCATAGCTGGTGATTATACAAACATTTCCTTTTTGGTTTATATTTTCAATAATGAACCTTTGGAATCGACCAAGAAAAAAAAAAATTAATTCCCTCAAAATTTGAGATTTAATTTCAAGATAAAAAAATCGACTAAAAAAAAAAATGCCTTCCACCAGCTTTTTGTGATGATTGTACGACAGTTAATTAAATTTCATACAAAAGAAAAGACAAAATAATAATCGAAATCGGACTAGCAGAGATATAATTGTTTTGAGCTTTGTACACATGTTTCATAAAGGATTCTGAACATATTACTATGGTAATCGGTTATCCTTTGATTAGTATTTTGATGACTCAAAAAATATACATATCCAGGAACATTCCAGATACTCATTTGAAAGATAATTTAATTACCTACAAAGCTAAACAAAAATAATAATAATAAAAACAATCTTTATCGGACAAATATAAGGGAAGATAAAGCAAGAATTTTTTGGATTAAACAGAATCCAAAGCGATTAGGAAAGTGTGAGTGGACACAGCAATATTTTTCATATATAACAATTTGGAAATAAAAAATCATTGTGTAATAATTTACAGTGCTTTTTTTTATATGGTTTTCGATTGTTAAAGCATAATTTTTAGTATATCTAGTTAAAAATACACAGATGATTTGATCGAATATTCTCCATATTCTTTTAGGCATATCTAAAGAATTTACATGTTAAACCAATGGAGGAACGAGATAAAGAGGGTGACAAATCATTTGGTGAAGAAAAAGTCAGCAGCAGGTCATTTGGGGAATCAAACTATAGGTAAAGTATTATATTTACTCACTTAAATGTTTTTATTAGTATACCTTATTAGTATACTTGCATTTTTATTTAAATGCCTATTAGTCTCGTTTTCGATTAAAATGAGTCGTTATAAATCGTAGTAAATTTAGTTCTGCGAAGATTAGCGGTGAAGACATGGAGGATGAATTCGATATGCCGAAGATAAACATGGAGTATAAGCGCAATATGATGCCTGAATCATTTCATATCAAGGCATATCAGGGACGACTACATTTCAGCAGAGAACATTGCAGTACACAGGAGCTTCAAAGAATGCAACACGAAGAAGTCTGCTTACCACAAATTAAAGGTAAATAAAAAACACTAGCTTATTTTACTAATAACATATTTTTTACAGTTATAGATAGAGCTCGGTAGTAGCAGTAGTAGAAAACACACAGTAGTAGCTTTAATTGTAGTTACAAAGCTATTATAGTAAAAATTATAAGAAAAATTAATTTTAATAAAGAATAATGAAAATAAAATTTCATTCCTAGCTAATTATTTTTTTTATTGATCTAAAAAATTCAGATATTGGTTATTAAATTAAAAACCAAAATATATAATTTTTCACGAGGCAATATCGATGGACTTAGCTGATGGAAACTTATTAAAGGAAATAAATTGGATTATAGACTTTATGTTTTGTGTTGTATAAATCGACTAGGAAATGAAGATCAAGAAAGCAGGAATTTGGAAAGAGAACAACAGAACTCGAAAACATGTTATCGTTATTCGGAGATATATTTAATCCAAAGATATTTTCGCTCCCTCGCATCCGAAGAGCTACTCCGATTAAGAGTTAATCCGAATTTGAAGCAGTTTTTCTGAAATTGTGCCTAGAAGATTCCATATCCCATATTTTATCTTCTTCTTGTACATAGGTTGTTGAACTGTAGTCCGCGGATATGCAGAGGTGCGCGTAGCGGTTACAGGAGCTCTCTTATCAATTTTTGACATTCACTTTACATTCTCCAACTCTTCACTTTTGTTTAAAACGTTTTATTTAATAAAAATCCTACATGGTCAAGAATTTGGTATTTGTAGTTACTTAACTAGTAACATAACACAACGATAATAGGATTGGAATGGAGTCGGTAAAAAAAATGTTGTTCTAGGGATGGTTCTCTGACTACATTACTTTAAGAACCCCTCATCTACTACTTCCACTAACGCATTAACGAATAAACGTAATTTCCATGGCACACCGATATTTCAAAAAAGGTTCGTCCGATTTGGCCCAATGCTGAAAGAAAGTTAGGAAATAGTTTATAAATGGTTCAATATCAATTTTATCAGATACCCTATCGTACTTCCGCTTGCGGGCCCTTTTCCCATAGGTTTTCCTTGAAACGCCTTCATTTCAAGAACAGCTCGTGTATACCAATTTTATGGAATTCCTTTTAACAATTCAAATTGATGCAATGTTTAATTTAATACTCTCTTTGTTGATTGAGAAATTGTGAGGAAGATAGAGGCCATTCTCCAATTTCAGTTCTATTTCAGTGATAGAGCTTTTTGAAAATGATCTACCATCTGAATGAGGAGGATTTTTTTTCTATTACTATCCCCCTCGAGGCCAACATTTCTTTGAGGTTGACTTTGAGGTTCCATTAGTTAATGGGCATTTAGTTGTCACTCCTTATCCATGTCAAAAAACTGAGGCTCTGGCTTCATCAGTCAATGGTACTATAAACCTAAAATAATGCTTGCCATTTATGCCAGCATTCTTTCGAGTATTGGTATAAAATATAATTTGAATTTTAGATGGGACACACCAATCATCTTACCATTTTTTGCCCTTGTCTCTCAGTTTTCGTTCATCCCCTAACTCGTTTATGAAAATGCCTGCCAATACACCCTCACAAAGGGAAATTTCGGGCTGTGATCTGGCAAAACAGACAAAAAGCTGAACATATATATCCATATTGAAATATTGTTACATTATCTCTCCTCTTCAGTGGCTTCCAAAATGAGAAAGTAAATGTGAAGTGTTTGAGTTTTTAATTTGATGGTCACTCCCTAGTGCTCAAAAAAATCAATACCAATAAGACATGTTTTACACATTACGTAGTTTCGTAGTAATTTATAATCTCTCTACATATTATCTTATTATCTGCTTATCTTTGTTTTTTTGTCAATCTTCTCTGGCGAGCATAGGGCGGCTAGGGTTGATGGTTTTTAAACCATATTCATGCAATAAGTCACTCTCTAGTCGTATGTGTCACTTCTTAGATTAGACATTTTCAGTCATTCGATTAAAAAAAATAGATTAATGAAAACCACGATATTAAGTGTGTGCCTGCTTCAGAAAGTTGTCCAGAAGGATTTGCTGAAGGCAATATAAATTCAAAAAATCCAACCACTCAACTTTGGTTTCCGAAGAAGTTTGATTATTAAATAGCACCAAATTTGGAGAATTACCCATACACTGACCTACAAAGCAAACTTTATTTTGTGGAAGTAAAAAATATATTTGACTCGGGGGTGTCCAGTTTGAAATAAAAAATGATTGAAAATTGCGACAAAATTAAAGTTGTTCTAATTTAAAATGTTTTGCATGTATTACACATGCATATTAAGTTCCTGGTACATAATATTTATGTTTATTGTATATTATGTTTAAGGAACTGGTGGTTCATGTTAGATAAAATAATGAACCAACATTACCTGTAATATAAGCTATTTTGTAATATTGTTTTGGTTACAATCTGAGACATATGGTAAATAGAGCGTTGCACGGTGACAAATGCTACGGACCTCGGCCCATGGAAGGCTTCGATTTGAACATTATAACAATAAAATACAATATCAAATTATGTTATATGTAGTAATACAATTAATAACTAACATTGTACGATTATGTATAATAGCCATAGCATCAAATTTTGAGTAAGAAGGGACACTCAAAAACTTGGCTGTTACGAAATCATACCTCCAAAATCATACTTACTGCACTGTTATATAAACCAATATATACAATGAAATACTACATACATTAGATAGTTTAAAAATTTTAACGAAACTAACCGTACTAGAAATTTAAAATTTGCCAAAAGTTTAAATTACATTTGAAGAAACGTTAATAAAATGTTAGTAGCAATTTTCACATATTACAAGACATCACACCTACAAGGAACACTTTGGACCTTAAGAAAAGTATATTTTTTTTTCTTCAAAACTATATTAAGTATATTAAAATACTCAAAACTAAGGTTTCAAAATTTAGTAAGATTTTTCCTAGAACACCTGATTATTTTTAAGAGCAAGTTTGACATTTGATATTTGTCTGATAAAATAATTTATAAATTTTATTTGTAATAAATTGCTATAAAAATTATTTTTCAAAATATGCTTAACATCATCTAATTCTAATGTTTACAGATTTAAATAGATTCACGCGAAAGAAATCGGACTACCAACATTCAAGAACAGAAAACAAGAAAGATCCAGGTTATTATTTCTACTATTCTAGTATGCATGATCTGTTTACATTATTTTCTTATCACATTTATGTTCTTTTCTATTTCACTGTAATCTTGAGAAACTGCCGTTTATTACATGCCCTACATAGCTACATGACCCATTATTACATAGGACAAGTATTTCAAAAAACAATTTAAAAAAAAAGTAAAATGCAATATATAATATTAATACAAATTTAATCAAGGTTGGAGGTGCGTTCAGGAAAGAAACACACAGCAATATATTGTACTGTATAATACAAGCGTGGCGAAAAACTTCCCGTTTTGAATATATTTATATAATATCATGAACTACACGTATATATTACGTAGATAATGGATTGAAGATGATATTACATTCAGAAATACAATTAGAATAGTAGGTTATATTTTTAGTTTCCAATCCACTAATTAAGAAACCCTCTGCTTCTAGAATCAAGTGGCTGCTGGGCCTCAACAGAAAGGAACTCCGACTGCTTATCGGGGTACTTACAGGTCACTGCAGGCTTAAAAGACACTTAAAGATCTGTGGAATAGCAGGGGATGAGACCTGCCACTCCTGTGGGCAGGCTCCTGAAACTGCTCTACACTACATAGCCGAATGTAATAGATATGCGTCGCTAAGATACAGATTGTTAGGATCTGATAGAATCATAGAACAAGAAACTCCCTCCGTTGAATGGATATCCCATCTGAATTTCATTAGGAAAACTAGAAGGTTCGACATGGAGGATTAATAAGCTATCTCTATTGGTGACCACTCCCGGGGTTGGCAAAAATAATGCTCGGAAGGTTTAAAGACAGTATGATTTCGGGAGGAAATAGAATGTTGAGTGATACGATTTTTAGAATATTTTCGGCCTCGCCAATGTAAGATGAATTGCAATTAGGAGAGGAACAAATTATGCGGTATACAACATTGCAGTGGTGTTAAAGTGGGATAGGAAAGGTTGCTTTTAGACGTGTGATGTTGGAACGTTTATTATGGGATCTAGAGGGAAGTCTTAGTTAGGGATAGATGATCGTTAGGATTTTATTTTAAAAGCCAATCATAGCAAAGGTACGCATTTGGCTGGAACGGACTCGACTCCGGTCTCCTAGTGAGCTTCCGGATTTCAGTCAAGTCAAGTCTTTATACGGCACTTTAAACAATAATAGAATAATTCGTTTTTGTGTACCAGTCAGTGGATATATTATTGTTCTGGTTTCTAATGGTGAAGATGTCAAGGAAAAGGCATTGATCATTGGTTAATCGAATGTGGTGCTGGTATGAGTAAAAGGGAGTTAGGTTATTAGAAATTTTATCAGAATTAAGGACAAAAAAGTGGTCATCAACATATTTTTTTTTTTACTTGCTCGTCCCCAATGTACAATTCTGTAAACAGTATCAACTTCAAAGGCTCTTATAAAGAGAAGTTTCAATGTAATTATTTTTTATATAATTTATTGTTATTGTATTATTTTGTATTGATTGTTTTACTTTTTTTTTTTATATTAGACTTTCCTGAGAAAAAGAATCTGCGTAATTCACAGCTAAAACGAAAAAAACCAGCTCTAGCTGACGTAGCCGCACAAAAAGCACAGGCATGTTTAACTCCTATCAATTAAAACTTATACTATACCTATATCTGTTGAATATATTTTTATAGAATCTTTATTAATTCCTTTGACTTTTTTTTTTTCTCGCGAAGAAACAAGAATAATAGAGAAGAATAATAGAGAGTTTATTTTACATTTTTTTAATCAAAAGTTTGACTTATAAGGGTTGCTAGTGCTAAGTTCATTAAATAAATAAATTGTGCAAAGAAATAATAGATTTATTCCAATCTTACAACAAACTATAAAATGAATTATAAAAATTAATTAGAACCATATCCTCATTGCATATAAATCCTCTCTGCATGCAGCAACTGTGCATTTTATAGATCAAAATAAGCAAATGAAGAATGATCACTACCATATATTTAAAAATAAATAAATAATCTACTGGTTTAACTAATAAACTACTTGGCATGCCATAAAAAGAAACATATAAAGAAAATATAAAAATAAGCTTACAAATCTGGTGATTTCTTTTATGCAATTGTTTCGTTATATATGCATTATATATGAAAAACTTCAACTAAAACTAGAAATTACTTTATACAATAATCTAAAATAATTTTAATAATAACTAAAACAAATTGAAGTAAGAAACAATAAGCGCATTTAGACAAAGAAAAAGTTCAGTATTAACCTAAAGTAAAATGAAGACAATACTCTCCAAAGAGGTTATAACTTTAGATGCTGTCATTTAAAGTTAATGTAGCTAACAGACTGTTAAAAAATATGTGGAATTACTGAAATTCATTACTATTATTACAATCTTTTGAGTCAAGATCTCTGGAATTAGCCAACGCTATGTGCTTCGACACTGTGCAGCGATTATCCTATTCCGTCTCTAAGCAATGCCCGGGCATCGATGGCTATTCCGTCTCGCTACTGCACCATTGGTCTTCCTTTAACCTTGGGATAAAGGAATAAATTTCTTAAAGAAAAACCTTCCTTGTGAAGAAATTTTCATTCATCCTCGTCATTTGTCCAGCTCATCTTAACCTTCTGAGTCGAATGAATCTTGCTATATCGGATTCATCGAAGAAGGCATAAAATTCCCGATCAGTCCTTCGACGTCATTCTTGGCCCCACCGGCGAAACTTGAAAGGGCACGCAAGGGCCACTCTCGGAGGGACGCCAAAAAAAAATTGGAAATACCAGAGGGAATATTAAAAATCCAAGTTTTCTGAAATAAAATCTATATTTTAATAAAAGAAGAGAGATGAATGTAATCTTATAGATCGTCTTCCTATTATCGTATTTGTATTTAATTAGTATCGTCTTTGTATGGACCGGGCATAAAAGTTGAGTATACTATTTGTATTTTTTTTAATTATTTCTATGAACAGTAACTAATTTAATTTTTTAAATATCGGTAATTAATTTTTGTTACATTATTTCACAATGTTTTGTTATGCCTCCAAATATATTCCCCCTCTCGTGCCTTATTTTTTCTCTCGCCAGGTTCTATAAGTGTCCAGGGGCGCACTTTTCCGCTGTTCGCACCTAGGCGCAAAAAATTCAGTTACGCTACTAATGGGCCCTGCATGATTCCACCATAGATCAATCAGAGGATCTTGCTTTTGTGAATTAGTAAATTAGATTCATTCGACTCGTAGTGTCCATTTCTCAGAACCTGCGGACTAAGGTTTTATGGAACCTTAATTTGTTGCTTTCGGAAGCAGGTAACAACAGAAGAACGCTATAGTTGTAACAATGTAAATGATTACACTATTGTTTATTATTTCCAAACAGGTATATAGTAATTTATTTAATTCCAAAAAGATTTATATTTTTCCTTTATCTTCATAAATGCTGAGATATAGGCATATGAAACCTTTAATCGGCCGCCATTTTGGAACGAAAGGGATGATGGTAATTACGATTTCCGAGGATCATCATATTATTTCAATTTTTGTATTCTACATATCTTGAAACGTGAAATCTCAAATTTTATGGGAGCAGGAGTAATTTTTTTCTTGGTCGATTACAAAATTTCATTATTGAATTATCAAAAATAATTATAAAATAGTTATCAAATCATTGTAATATTTTTTTAATAAATTTATTCACCTGCAATAAAACATGTAAGATTTTAGAATATTGAAAACAATTGAAGCCGGGAAATCCAATAGGGTGTAAGTGCCTTAAGCAAAATTGAAATAACATTTTTTTTTTTAGCAAATTAGGCCTTAGTACCTAATTAATACTATTACAAATGTGATTCTATTACTTATACAACCATTGTCTCTAAAAAAAAAATATATATATTTTTAATTAAGTCATATTTCTTATATTTATTTAAAGTTGAAAATTAATTTATGAATTTTGCTGAAGTCACTTAGATCCTTTTGCGTTTCCACTCTTCATTCATAAAGCGTTAGTTCCTTAAAATTATAAAGTAGCATATTGTTGAAATTATAACCCCCAGTCTGAGTCAGTTTCATAATCTCTTTAACTTACACATGATTTAAAGGCATCTGATTTTTGTTTTGTACTAATCATGCCGTAGGTTTTGTATAGATTTGATCAGTATTCTTCTAGCTCAAATGTAGTATTCTTTTCTTACAAAAAAATACAGAACTATAGAGCGTTTTTAGCATTTATACATCATATAGTTTCTACTGGGTTAAAACCACTCTGAACCAAAGTCATAGTATTTTATGTTTCTTTAATTTCCTATTATTTTATTACCCATCTTATCAAACATTTATCCGGTACAGTATAAAAGAAATATAATCTTATTTTACTTCATTTATTTCTCTTCTTGCATAAAATTCATTAATTTAGTTTTCTATCATTGGAAAATTATGATCAGTTGACTATGGGTTTAATCCAATTCAGAAAAAGTTCTAAACTATAATTGTATGATTATAGTTAATGATTATAAAATGATTTTGTATGTGCTAAAGCAGCCTTGCTCTCTGTGGTTAGAAACTGTTTTGCTAAATCTGATTTTGTAAAAAGAACTCACATCGAACATTATATACTATGTACTTACACAATAAATTCTGGATAATTCATTATACTTAAAAAATGTACGTTTCCATGGGTACTTATTATTATAATGTTTGATTTTAGAGAATAACTACACCCTTCACCTTCACAATTATTTATTATTTTAGCTAAGACAATGTTTCGGACACCTGTCCATTCTCAAGTCTACCATCTTGACTGGAGAATAATAATACAATTTGTTTGTCAAGTTGTTATAAACCCATCTCCTTTCTGAGATGCTTGTCATTATTTTAAATAAAAATTATATTTAATTCATATAGTGTCCCTTTTTTCATGTTATTTTCAATTTTTATTTTTTTGTTAAGGAAACCCTATTTTTGCAGTCCACACCTTATCTTGTTATAAATTAGGCTGTTAAACAGTTATATCTTGCACATCTAATAATTGGCATAAAATTGAAAGTTTTTCTTAGGAATTTTTTTTTTCATTTATAATATTCATAAGACAATTATAACATTAATTATAAACAACCATGTTTGGTTGTTTTTTAAATTATTTTATCGATAAATGTTGATTGATTATAAAAATTATCACAGCTTATGAAACAATATATTCAACATGTTCAATTTGTGGGAAGAACAATTAATTTCAAATTCATTATGCCCACTTGATAGATATGTTACGCAGTTTCAGGACAGGTGGAACTTACACCATTTGAAACAAAGACGCTGGTATTTCCCAAACCAATAGGTAGATAACATGCTTTGCAATGCATCTATTCTGATTTGTATTTTGAAAATAAATCAATTATTAAAACAATTTAAGTATATAATCGTTTTTTTGTTTATAGAGGCACTTAAAAGCATGTATTTGGCACAGTAGATTAATATAAAAATTTAATAGTATTTTTGTAGTGATGTATTTGGGATTTTATAAGAGAATATTTTATTAATGATGAATAGGTACAGAAAAAAAGTATATTTTCACCAAGCATCTTTATTTTGGTTAGCAATCAATGGCTTTAATAGGTGTGTATTTTGTTTAATGGGACCTCAATAGAACACCTGTCCGCTAGAAGTTTAACAATAATCGAAATCCTTGCTGCATACTAACATAAAAAAATCCAAATTAATTATAACTCAAAAATAAATTAAAATGTTGGTTATAATTCAGTATATGATTGGTTATTTTAAGAAATTTAGCTTAGTCATACTAGCAGAGTAGAGTTCAATTTAGTTGCCCTTAAATAACTACATATCTGTTCTTTCTTTCAGTTTGGAAGCGGCGAAAATAGATGTATATGTGAGGAAGAAAGGTTATAGAAGGCAGATCAGTGTAATCTCTCAAAAATGAAAACATTTTTTGTAGTTTAATTATTAAAAAGATATTATTCATGTATATATGAATTTTAATAGGTAGAGACATCAATGTAAAATAGAAAAATATTTTAATTATTTAATTACAAATTTTAGCAAGGAAGTTACTGTTGGTTTTTTTAACTTTGAAAGCCATATTCAGAAATCACAAAACCTATCTAATCAGTTAATCACTTTTTACAATGATTCAATTTTATAGTGAATAAAGATATAGTGATTGGGTAAATGTAATCGGAAAGTTAACTAACTTCATTTCATTAACTAATCAAGAAAGAAATAAACAAAAATAAATGTATAAAAATGTGATAGTTAAAAAAGTGAAGGAGTTTCCTCGGAGCATGTCTATATTGTTTATAATATTATATTAATAAGTATTGTGAATAATATTGCAAAATTTATAGCATCACTTATTTGCTGTCTTGTCAAAAACAAATTATATTGTATTTTTTATTTGAAAATTATAAACCACATATGGAGATGAATGAAATATAAATGTTAACTTAGTAAACTTTTAATTTTTTATTTTCTGTAATAAATTACACTATAAGATTAATTTTAATTTAATAATTACTATTTTTCATTAAAATTATAACTTTTTATATCAGTTGATAATATAAAAAAATTAACTATTTCAGGAAAATGTTAGAGTTAAAATAATTATTAACATTACCAATATGATCATAATTAAACTTGAAACCAGTATTGGGACTTTAAAATTTTGTAAAGATTGTAACATCTCACATTTCATAATATCTATGTTTTAGGTAATTGATAAATAGTAGTGAGGATGAGATTTTAACCAGTTACATTAAGTGTCACACAATGTCTTTTATTCTAAGCTTCCACAACCTAATATGCAATACATGAATGAAGAAATATTCATATGCTGAGGTTCTATGAGTAGATGTTATAGGCTAGAATTCCAGAATCTGGTTTTTCTGCAGTGAATAAAAGATTTGAATTAGATGAGTTCAAATATAAAAGGTAGAGATTGCGTGAATATAGTTCGATGCAAGAATAAACCTTAAAAATACTGAAGGACTGATACAGCTAGTACAACTCAATGAAAAGGTCGATTCCAAGACAAACGTGACAATGCATTAAATGCTTGAATTTGTTATTGAATTACCAAGTGAGCTCACCATGGCTTAAACCAAAACATAAACAAAAAACAAAAGAAAATTAGGATTCATTTTTTACACCAAAAAAATTAAGAATAATATAAAATATTTTATTAAAAACAGTATACAGTAGACATCATTAAGTAAAATAATATAGATATTACTATCTTACTGGCAAAAAGAACTCTAGCTACAAAATATTCCAATGTACATTTTTTAAAATTTATTTTCTAGCACATAGAATATTTTTGAATTCAAATAATAAATAAACTTAAATGTAAGAAAAATAAATTGCTATAATACATCAAGATAGGCAATTATACCAAACCACTAATAAACAATAGTGAGTTGGTGATGATTTTATTACAAATTCATCTCTTTTGGCAATTTTTAAAAAATAAATACAATTTCTTACATTGCAGACTCACACTACCCAACTATAACTTAATGATCGAGACATCATTTTATAGAATTAGCCTTTATTTTATTTTTTCATAAATAAAGATTCTAACAAAATGAGAAAACACTAAAACATTCTAATAAATGATAATCCCAAATAAACAAGAAAAACATTCAATAATATCACAAAGCATTGGGCCCTTTAAGAAAGAATAGTTTCATTACATCGACACACTGAAAGAATTACTAGTTATTCGTGGGGTAAGTATTCTTTAATCAAACTTACAAACACACTTCTTAAGAGTATCAATACATAAATATGGCCAAAAAAAAAAATATACATATCTAAATATACCCTAAACAAACAGAATCATTTTTTAACTACTCAACTGCTCAGAAATATATCTGAAGAAAGTTGATGAATAGTCAGTACCAAAACAGTTTTTAAATAGTCAATGATTTCAATAAAGCTTTGATCCAATTTATAATTAAAATTTTGATGTATCATTAATGAAATTATGAAATTATAATGTAATTTTAATGAAATTAAAACCTGGTTGTATCATATAAAATCCTAGTTTTGGGGAAGCCATTAATAAAGTATAAGTAATTACAATAACAATTTATTAATTAATAAATTAGTTATAAATAAGTAATTAGACTAAAACTTAAATTTTGAAGTGTAACTGTGGGCCAATTCACATTGTTGGGAATCCCATCAATAATTACTAAAGATTATTCATTCTAAAATTGACCATGCAAAACTTACAAGGTTTAAAAATTTACATTCGTCAGTCCCTAACTGACCAATCAGTTATTTATTACCGTATTTTAAAGGCTTTGAAATATTATCATAAAAAACAAGTGCTTAAAACTGGTGATCTACAAAATGCCTTTTAGAAATAGATCTCTCAGACTCTCAAGCTTTTCTAAAGAGAGAATTTTTAAAAAATCCTCATTGATGTAAATAAGCATATTTTGATTAATAAATAAAATAATATTGATGTTTTATTAACGAAAATGCCAAAAAAATATATACTTTTCATGTGATAAAATCAGATAATCATCTTAAAAATCTACAAATGCTTCTTGGTTCTTTAAAAAAATAAGAGATCAAGGGAGTTCTGCGGGAACTTTAAGGTTTTAACATCAATGAGGCACATCATTAAGTTTGAAGATGATACACACATCATTTATACAGCATTCTGGAGTTGTAATGAATTTTACGATTATTTAAGATCATCTTTGAAAATTTGTAAAGCAAGGAAATAATAACCAAACAAATCTTCTCCACTATTCCCATTGAAATCAAAGTAACTAATAGTTATTTTAAACTGTTTCAAATTTAATAATTTATAATATGGTACTTTGAAAGATCTGATTCCAAAGACTTTAAAATCCTTGGTATATTTATTGTTATCGAAAATGCAACTGAAAGACTGATATAAAACAAGATTTCCATACTGAAGAACTATCTTTACACAAAGCTTAATTAGTTAAATATATAACTGAGGAATAATTTTTTAATGTTGCACAAACTAAAAAATACATTTATTATTTGATGCAAGGATTTGAATTTTTACTTCAAATGTCTAAAAATCAAATGAAGATCAAATTGTTTTAAATAAGATAAGGGCTTTTCCAATGAGATGGTTCTCAAGTCTGTTAAATATTAAAGCTGAAGTTGAGAGCGCCGGCTAACCGACAAATATTGAGCTCCTTCACCTTGCTCTTATGGACATTGGCTGAAAGGCTGGTGGCAGCGGCTTGGATCTGTGGCAAGGCCTGTCCAGTAATTCTCCACCATCAGCAGTGATTGGCTTGAGGCCATGGTATCTAATTAAATCTCCTAATGACAAATTTTGGAAGATATGATTAGTCTTAGTTTCATAAAAAATAAAATTTCAATATAAGTAGCCATGTACAAAGAGAAAGCTGCTCTTTTTGCTTATAAAACTGAATTAAATAAAAATAAGAAGTTAGAAATAATTTAATAATTAATAATAAAGAAATAAAATTAATAATTTTTTTTATGAATATTTAAAATTTGTGTTTTTCTTTAATTTTAGAATTTATGGTATAATGGAATAGAACAAACCTAAAGTATTGTGCGATTTCTGATTATTTCCCAGGAACTGGTAAGTCCCATTACTGGCGTCTATGAGGTAGTGCTTGCAACGATCAGTATCTCTATAACTGATGGCATAGCCCCAAATTCTTTCAGAGACCCTCACGAGGAAGCTACCCACAGGCTGCATCTGGAGGAGACTTTCAGCTTCCTGTCTTGTTATCAATCCTATAAATCATATCATTATTTTATAATGGAATAGAGGATATATTCTATCAGAAATAATGTCATTTAATAATTGAATGTTATTTAAGGTCATACCATGAAACCAAGGTGCTATGGCGTTTGTATTAGGTTCTAAACCGGCTCTTCTGTTAGCTTGGCTAGACCTGAACCATTCTACGATAGCGTCTTTATTAGGAGGTTTGGAAATACCAGTTCTTTCTTTACCCAGTCCCGGTAAACTATAAATTTACAAAAATGTTTTTAGTGCTAAAAAACTTATGGAAATGTCCAAAATGTTTGTGGAATTGTGAGCAGAGAGGAAGAATAATTAAAATGGAATAAAGATCTAAGAATTACTTTTGATTTCCTTGAGGCATAGGTTCGGATTCCAAGATGGATCTTCTGTGTTCTTCCCTAGCTCTTCGGGCTATTTCTCTCATCTGCTGTTCTGCTTCTTTGGCTTTTCTTTCTGTTAAGAAGTTAAAATTGGATATACAATTTTAAATATCTCAGAAGCCTTGAATAATAATATAGTAACCTAAGCCTATAAAATATCTCTATAAAATAAAAAAGAGGTTCCACAAAATTTTAATAGCGTACCGACTGAAAAATAATTACTGCTGGAAGAATAAAGTCATGAATAAACTGCATTTCAGTTATTATAATTATGAGAACCAATAGTTATTCCCAAAGGAATAATTATTAATTAATGGTTTAAGTGAAAAATATATTTATAAAAGAAAAATCAATAAATTTTTGTATGAAATAAAAATAAACTAATGATTAAATCTATCAGATAGAATAAAAATAAAAATAATATCAACTTCTTATACTATTTAATTAAATCTGAAAAAATATTATTGCAATTACGTTTTCCTCATGTATTATTTTTATAAACAGTTATTTATATTTAAAAAAAAATTAAAAAAACTTTTCATTTTTTAATGTAAACAATAATTATTTTTACTCCATATATACAATAAATTTTGTTTACCACCAATAATTAAATAAATGTTTTATAGATAAAATAATGCAAGAAGTTTGTTTGGGGTGTGCAGTCGAGAAAGAAAACACACTGCATGACAAGTCTAGAATTTCAAATCAAATCTGATTCATTCTGGAATTCTAGACTTGTAACCTTTACAAAGGCCTGCAACTTAGGCTAAAACTGCGGCACACATTAAAAATTACTTGACACTTATTTGTGTTTTCTTTCTTAACTGCATATCATAAACAGCTTCTCCTTGAAATACATTTAAGGTCAACGATATCTCCAGAATTATAAAATATTACAATGGATAATGAAGTTTTATACACACGTTGCTCTCTCCAAAATTGTTCATGTTTATTTTCAGCTTCTTCTGCTTCCTTGACAGCTTCTTGTTTTTTCCTTTGTATTCGTTTAAAATGCTCTGACGTTCTTTCATCCATCAATCTCTTTTCCCACAGGGCTACTCTTTGAGATACATTTTGTTGCTGTAACATTTAAAATTAGAATGGGATATAGTTTATCTAGTCATTCTGTTATTATAGTTATCAATACAAACATATTATTGATTGATATTATTAATCAAATTTATTTATCTACAGAAACAGTGAATAAGTAAGTCAGTTGCTTTTAATGAATTCCTGATGTTTTTATTTTGAATTACTTATATAAAAAGATATGATTTAGTATTATTTTTCAAATGGGAGGGCCATATATATTACACTACCTAGAAATTACAATAATATGAAATGAAACAATAGAACTTTAAAACAACTGCAATAGAAAGAAATAATAAAATAAAATAAATATCATACAAATATGATTTTTTGTAAACAAATATGCTGATTGTAGGAGCGAATATTTAAAAAAACAGTCAATTAAAATTCTTATAAATATATCTTACTAAAGCCGTGGGTAGTAAGGTCTAGTTGCTTTATAAGTTTTAATGATTAGAAGAGATAAGCTAATAAAAGTAAAATATATTTTGATAATCATTCTTCATTGTTTCTTTATAGTTATACTCTAACAACAGGTTACTAACTTTTTCTAGCCAACATGTGAATGTGAAGATTAATATCATGAATCTGTCATGAAATAAAGTTAACTGCCAACTTGACATCGGAGCCAGGTCATAATTTTAATTCAATATGCTTCAATGGACTAATAGCACAGCATGTAAATAAGAATAAACTCTGAAATAATTTAAATTGACTAAAAAAGAAATGAACTCTGTAATATTTAAATGTTTTTCTAACACCAAGACATGCTTTGAGCTCAAAATGAAATATAAATTATTGGAAAGTAACTTGCTACCGAATTTAATGTATAACTGCTAAACTTGGTCTATCAATAAAAATTTCAATCGGAGTTTACCACTTAATAATAAAAAAAAATAATGCTCAATATATATTGAAAGAGATATTCCTCTTATGCTTAATTTTGTTTTTAGAGCTACTTCTTTATTTATTTAGCTACTCATTTATTCTCACGAGGCTGTGTAGATACTGTTCCAGATGTTAACACAAAACCTTTTGAAAGCCATGGTTAATGACACTGGCTCTATAAACTACAAGCAAGATATTTCTAAATTGCATTCTGTAATAACAATGCATCACCAACTTTATTCTGCCTTAAAGATCCAAAAATCATATTCAACCATTCAACAATTATTTACATACGAACCAAACCAAAAAAAAAAAAAAATTACTTTGTTAAAAGTGATTTCTTGAAGTGCATCTCTCTTAGAGAAGAATGAAGTTTCAGCAGCTATTCTCAATTCATCAGCAGAACAGTAGATATCTTCGGCAGAGTCTAGCATCTGTTTCCTAGTCTCTATTTCCTCTAGTTGCTTCTTGTTCAATTCCAATAGTTCGGTTAATTCTGCCTCAACAACACTCAGTCTCAATGATTGTGTCTCTTTTTCAGCCAGCTTCCTAGCAGCTTCCCGAGCCTCCTCCTCGAGGATCTGCTCGATACTCTTGTCATTAGGATGCTCCCCCATTACCCATGTCCATGGCTCTCCATCCTCTCCCATCAGGAAGTCAACTTTTCTTTTATACTTTTTATTGTTGTTATTTTCTACAAAAAAATACAAGTGCTCAGAATATTAAAAGGGTTGTTTTTATTTTTTTAAACTATGAAATGCAAGTAATCACATAAATAAATAAAATATTTTTTTATTTTATAACCACTTGACCTTGATTATCACAAATTATAAAACAATAAAATTTAATATCCAGATTTAAATTTTTTAAATTTGATAGTGTGTGGTTACTATCTATCTAGTAATTGTCTTTAAGAAGCAAACCTTTACTGTTTTAAATAATTTAGAATTATAATTTTTTTTTAAATTTTCTTTTTAAATTAGTATTTCTAAAATTTTAAGTAAAATAAGAAGAAAAAATTCAATATTAAATTTAATTCTACCTAGGAGTGGAGGAGGGTTAGTGGAGTCCCACATTTTCCATCTCCTGACCTGTTCTTCTCGCATTTTGCAGAACAATGTCTGTTTCTGTGTTTCATCCAACTCAGCCAGTAAGTCGGGGTCTATCCACATCTCGTCTAGTATTTGTTGCAACATCTTTTCTGCAACAAAAATAGATTCACCTTGAATACTGAAAAGGAAGATAGTAAAAACAAAAAAAAATAAAAAAAATTGGGCAGTATCAACTACTAGGACATTTTGTTAGCCTAAAATTTAATTTTCAGAATATTTTGGTGGCAAAACATAAAAATCAAGAGTGTGTGATTTAAAAAAAATAATTAATTGCAACTATGAATGATAACAAATTGCATATAGGTTTTTCCAAGATGAATATACCTGTGAAATATGAGTGTCTGCAAGACAATTTCAGGTCGATAGTTCAGGGGATAAGCTATGATCACAATTATAAAATAAATAAATAAAAAATAAAATAAAATGAAAGGGAAGAAGTAAACCAAAAAAAATTCAGTTTTTTTTCATACCAGAACAAAAAATGAAAATAAAAACTTCTAGGCTCCACAAAAAATGAGGAAATGAGAAGGTGCTCTTTAACAAATTTTCAAAAACTGATTTTTCCTAACGAATGAAGGTGTTCATATTATATGTGCATATTTCTCTCCACTCTTGTAACATTAACAGCCCAAGATTTTAGATTAATCACTAGTTTTCTCAGTGGATTGGATAGAGCATGTCTAAAAAATTACATTAAAAAATTTGATTTGTTATTTTCTCAAAACTTAGTAGCATGACACCTGGATCCACTTGTGTCTTCAATTGCTTTGAAATAATTAAGTGTATACTAGAATTGATTGTACAAGGAATGCCTTTCTGTATGCCAGCCTGCTTCAGGACCACACTATCATGTAGAACTATATATTTTAACAAATGAAAAACGAATTAATTTATCATTTAATTTTTTTTAGTCTCAAAATTCTTCAAAAAACGAAAGTTTCTACTTCCTCTACTATAAATGCTTGATTAAACTATAAGCCCCTAAAAACAAAGATTTCTAATGTTTTGAAAAAATGGATCAAGTTGGCACTGCAGTTAACTCAATATATTACTCTGCCTTCCAACATAATTTAGAAATGTGACGAATTATTTATAGGGAAAGATTTTTTATTTATTTGTTTTAATTAACTGTCGTTAGCACTAGCTCACTGATCAAAACTGCTTCTTTTTTTTTTTTTACACCATTTGAAGCAATGAACTTAAATTATTAAAGAAATTGAAGTTTTTTTAATTTTTTATATAACGATAAGGGTTACAGAAACAATAATGTTTTTAGGGAGAAAACGTTTGTATTTTTCTTTACATATCCTTACATTTAGTAGCAAAAGTAAGAAGTTTTGAACCTATCATTCAGATGGACGGCACTCCCTCGATTGTATTTCTTTATTCTTTGTACTAATAAAAATAAATATTATTTTAAGCTAGGCACTGTGAAGAAACAATATAAGCGCTACTGGGCACAGTTTAATTACAATAATGTGTTTACCTTTACTGTACGAGACGCCAACGTGTGAGAAAAGTGAATACGGGTATTTGGAGCAAAATTATAGCAAATAGTTAATTTTAATGTTACAACACGAGAAATAAAATTTAATTGTAGCCTTGCGTTAAAAAAGCTATTTTCGTTATGCGTTATGATTTAAAAAGAAAACTTATTGTAGTTGTTTAATTATTTGGCTCAGATCATATAAATGATTATGGAGTTTGGCTTCAGCGCAAAACCCACCTCCTTGAATCCGCTAGCGGTAGTTAATGAAGAGTTTTAATGTAATGCGTTGGATTTGCTAAATATTAAGATTGGAATCCTAAGTTTAAGAGTCTTCTTCATAGATCTTGCCATCGAATTTCATTGAATATGTACGGAATTGGAAAACTCTGTTGGAACTCCATAGTTGATTCCTTTTTCGTCATCCTCTTTCAATATGCTGTGATTCGTTCGGGAACGGCCCAGTTTTCCCCGTGACCAGCGAAGTCACAATGTGTGCCCGCGTAGGGAAATCTTTTTGTCCACATTTGTCCTCCCACTTCAGCTTTCGCTGAAGCTGTATGAAGATCCATACCCTCAGGGTGGTTCATTCCAGGACCCCGCTGAGCCGCTGATGTCCCTCCCTCTTACCTCCCTCCGAACAATTGAAAGCCCAAGAACGAATCAGATCTATATCCAGACAAACAGCTAAGAACGTGTACTGAGGCACAATCTCTATAGGGGTGATAAAATATTTAATGGTTTCTAAGCCTTTACATTCCGCAGAATATTAAAGCAAGTTCGAAAATATGATAACTATAAGCTGTAAAAAAAACGAACAATGAAAAATGTGTTTTCAGATTTATTTTTTAAATTATCACATGCGTAAATTGTACTCGAGCTAAAATTATTTTAACATTGAATCAGGATCGGATTAATTAACTGAGATTAATTATAAATTGATAAATTAATTGAAAGACGTTTGACGCAACTTCAACTTAGTATTGATACAATTAAACAAGTGAGTAATTAGAAACCCAGGCGTAATATGATTAAATTCCTATCTTGATATTCTGGCTTTATTTTTTTCTCAGAAATTAAATTACCTTTATGAAGTGAAATCAAGCACCACACTCGACGCAAAACTCATGGATTGGCCAGCTCTGTACTACCATTCTGTTCTCCGACCGAACAAAAAAAAAATTTGTACCATAAAATAAAATAAATTTTAAATGTATAATATTCAATATTGGCTCGGACAAGATATGATTAGGATTCAACTTTTTTTTCGTTTTGCATATTTTTAAAATTAATTTGTAGTACTTTCAATCTATGAAATGGGATGATTAAAATCGATGAAATCTAATTGGCATATTTTTAAAAATAAAGACATAGTTGATTAAGCATTGAAGTTTGGTTGTAGAATCCATGAACAGAACGGGACGAACCAAGCCCACCCAAACACTCAACACCAATGCCACACCCAATATCCTATCTTGGCGACTAACGGACAGCAAATTACTCGACCTACACGGCGTAGTTCATTCTCCAGTCGTTAAAAGATGCGATTTGATGAACGAAGTCCTTGTTATGAACGAACGGTCAATGCAAAAACATGAAGCATCTCTAACATAGGAATAATTTTACCAATTATACAATGTGTATATGGGTAGGTATGCGTGTGTGTGTATAATATAACGCATATTCATTTCATAGGTTTTCGCTTGAACATCGTTGAGAAAAAGAAAAACAATGCAATTTTGAAATAAAATTTAAAATAAATGCTAATCATTTTTACTTTACTCTACTAAAATATTTTTTAGGATAAAAAAAATATAAACAAATTAAATAGGGTTAAATATAAATGCATATCAGAAAATATAATAATAATAAACATTTGTTTATTCGGATTTTAACCTGATTTAATAAAAAAATTAAATTAAAATAAATCAAGCGATTTTATCTATTATTTCACAACTAACAAGTTTCGAATTGATATGGTGGTATGACATGTTTCATATCTATACACACTTTCATGGATATACCTATTACAATATAAATTAAATATTTCTTATTGGGAGGCCCGAGATAAAATCTGTCGAATGGCCCAACATTTCTATGGGCGGTCCTGTTGACACTTTCAAATAGGACATATGATAGTCAACAAGCTTGTTAAAATATTTTACTTAAATTGATCAATATAGCCGCCGTAGTAAGAGTTTTAAAAGAAGATTCTGGTTATTCATTATTTGAACTCTTTCTCGAAATGCTTTAAAAATAGTTCTTTTAAAACATATTATTAATATGTAATAATAATTCTAATGAAAAATCGACATTAATATTAATAATTTGGAATTATATATTATATACTTAATTTGTAATATGGAATTATATATAATTTTGCTAAAGACCCTCATGATTTTAAAGAGTATTCTTTACCAACAGCTAAACAAATAAATGCATTTTCAACAAAAATTAATTATAAAAAAAACGTTAAAAAGATAAAGAATTTTGGGGTAAAAAATAAATAAATTCAGATTAAATTGTAAATCTGTTTTAAGATATATCTTGCTTTCGTTAAAATAAGAAACTTGTTGACAATTCAAACTGAAATTTGTTAACAAAAAAATTCTTTTCCGAACTTGTTGATTTACGACTCAGTTATCATGATAGCGCTAAGTCAAGGTAAACAACAACCTGCAAATATTCAGGGCTGACTTCAATTGTTGGTACCCTTAGGAGTATTTTAGTGGGATTTAGTAAAAGATTTTCGATGAGTTCAACAATTCTGAAACATATTAATTAATAAATTATAATTGAATTGATGAATGACACCTAATCTATGATAGGGTGACATTTATGTTGACAATTGTAATCCAAGGCTAATTAAACTCACTCTTATCGGTTCATAGTCATTCAAAGATCACATCCGTAAAGTTTTGTCTGCAGAATTTGTTATATGAATATAGAAAGTGAAACAATTTCACTATTAAACAAAAATAATGTTATGATTTAACATATGAAGAATTAACAGATGAAATAAAATATTAAATCACCATTTTTCGGTAGGAGCAAATCACGGATAAAAACTCCGGGAATTCATCTCTCGATTTCGGCAGATAACGTTAAATAACGTGAAGGAAGATAACATACTCTAATGTAGACCCTGATAGGATGATGCAGACATGACGGGACCAAATGCACTGAGATTGCAGAAGAAGGAAACACTGACGACTCACTCACTACCGTCTAAATAATTTGACAAAGAACAGTATTGCAGTATATCTAGCTTAATTAGAAATCATACCAAAATCTGAGAGCTGAAAAAAAGAAGTTTTCTTGAATGAAAGGAGCTCTTCATGCCCAGAAAGAGACTGTCTAAACTTTCTGAAATAGTAAGAAAGATATATATATGACCTGGCAAAGTAATTAACTGAGAATAATAAATTGTCTCATGTATCATTGGCTATAGGACGCTACCAACCTGAAGCCATTCGCCATCTACACTGCAATACTTAGCTAAATCCATACTTTTGTCTGAAGACGTCGATAAGGCGAATCCCAGAGACCTAAGGTGTTGAATCAGAACCAGGGACGTTGTTGCTACAACAATTTATTGGAGGGAGAGGAGGGAAAAATCTTAAATTTACCGAAAATTTTTACCAAATTTTCTAACTATATTATGTATATTTATTTTCCCAACTCTTTTGGATTTGAACGTTTCACTTAACCTTTGCGAATGCTTTAATGTTAACGTTTGCGAAGCAAAACAATAATTTTTTTTGCTATTCCAGTAGATCTATTGTATTGTACAATATAAGATCGAAAAAATCGCAATTTCTTAACTTAAAAGTATGGTGAGGGTTTTAAATTTAAGTAACTCTTTGAGTATAATGTTTTACTACAATGTTAGCAGTTAGCAGTTTCAAGTACGTTCTCAAATCTCAAATTTCCCATTTTATAGGGTGTTTAATGTATACCGTTTAATGTGTGCCGACTTTTCGACCAATGTTGTAGACCTTCACCATAGTTCAGAAATCTAGAATAGAAATGAGAAGAATAAATATAGTGGGAATAACATGGGAGGATATGAGAAGAATAAATATAGTGGGAATAACATGGGAGGGATATGAGAAAAAAATATAGAACTTATACAGGACAAAAGAATATAAATTAGAAATAGTAAATAATGTTTCATGCAATGGTAACTGGAAAAAAAAAGGAAGGAGGATTTAAAATGTATAAAACAGAACGAAATTGAAAGTTACTATCAAATAAAAAGGAAGAGATAAAAACTGAAACATAAAAAGGAAAAGAGCTATAGCAATGAGAAACAACAAAAGAAATAAGGGAAAATAAAAACTAATTTACGTTACTTGATTCTTTGCAAGTTGGCAATGTAATGCCAAATTTTAATGCATTTTTAAAGGCAGTCTATATTTTTATGTAAACTATTTTTTTCCCCTCTTTTCCCCTATTTCGTAATATTTATTCACCTCAAATCTATTATTCTCGATTTTTGTTTTTTCAGTATTACCGAATGCCTAAAACTTAGTTCGAAGCGCATTAAACATAATATTTCAATACTATGCGTTTTATTTCTGACCACACCACAACATTCTATATGCGAATTAAAAATCAGCATTATGGATTTTTTAATAAATGATTAGTTATTAAATTTGATTGAATATAAACAAAAAATAAAAAGTGTCGATTGCTGATACTGTGCGATCGGAAAGCAAAAGCGTTTATAAAACATGATAATTATGGTCTCAGAAGATTTTCTTGAGGCACGAAAGGCGTACTTTCCTCAACTTCCTCACGACACGGAATCTCATAATTATTTATGTTTCCAGTTAAAATATGGAAAACAAATAGCACGTTTAAAGTTGTACTGAAGGAAGCGGCGCTTCTTGACAACAAACAAAATTAGACAGTTTATCTCAGTTGTTATTTTCCCGAAGGACGTCAGTGATTCCCGAAGTAAATACATATCTGATTTCGGTTTTAGATAATCATTTCAATATATTATTATATGGAGGAATATTTTAACAAGTAAACTAATGGAATTACTTAAAAAATGATGAACTTTAAACTAGTATAGAGATATTGGTTGTAAACTTAAAATTATTTACGTTTCGTAGTTAAATAAAGTTGATTTATTTATATTTAGAACGTTACATACACTATAATAATATTTATTTATTGACAAGCATTTGCCCAAAGGAGAAGGCAATGATTATTAGACCCCAATTATCGTAAAGAGAAAAATATTTAAGAGCCAAATATAGTCGGTATTATTAAATGATGTAAGCAAAGATCCTAATGCGATGCAAGGATTGATCCTATTTCGGAGAGATTCTGAAAATATTTATTTGGGTTGGTAATGTTCTGATAAAAAATGTCTGGAGGTGGCCTATTGAGTAGTATCCACTTCAGAGGTGGGTCTAGAGAGAGGCTAGAGAGCTAAGGGAGCAGACAGCCTCCCGTCCAAACCAAGGGGACCCCCAATATCGTCTCACCCAAGGCCCCGCAAAGTCTAGATCCACTATTATCCAAAGTACCTACAGTATAATCTAGTATGATGTCTATAGTATCTGTTGTAGTATCAAGAGGTAGGTATCTTTAACGGCAACCTTGTAATTACATAACCAATAATTATTGGTTTAATGCATCTATAAAATTCAAAATGTTGTTCCATGAGGAATAGAAATAAAAAAATAAAAGACGACCTTTTATGGTTATGTGAAAAATAGTTACGACACTTTAACTTTCTGTACTTTCCACAAGGAAATTTTCTATTATTCCACCGTGATAAAATACTGTCTTATCAGTCTTTCAATTATCATGTGAGTCAAAATTATCAAGAGCGTACAAAGTCTACGTCCAAAATTCCTCACAGTGAAAATAAAATGACGAGTGAAGCCCATAGAAAGATTCTCAGCTATGATTTAAATAGTTACACAATTTTAATATAAAAGGCTACAAGAAATAATTTCACTCCATAATCAGTCTGAGGAACACTAATAATTTATGAGACGCTCGTATTAGATCATCTATTAACCCAGAGAAGCAGAAAACCATGTACTATTTAAAAACAATAATCTCAATATAATTTTTAAAGAGGAATATGCTATTCTTATTGTGAAATATTAAAATATGTCTTGTTTAGGACAATAATTAATCGTGATAAAATAAATTAAATACTTCTAACCTCTTAACCAGGGGCGGATCCAAAGGTGAGCGACCGCCCGGGGCCCCGCGTCATAGAGAAAATAAATAAATGACTGACACATTACACAATTTAGAGTCAGACAAATTTAGAGTTTTAGGAGACCTCGGACTCCTCCTTTCTCTTGGATGGTATTCCATACCTCTCGAAACCCCCGGGAACCCTCCGACATCACCAAGGAGGGCCCCGGGATATAATATCGCCCAGGGCTCCGCAAGACCAAGATCTGCCACTGCTCTAAATTCTAACTTAATTAATATTTTTTCTTCATAAACAACATTACCGGCCAGTGTAACCTCTATCCTACCGAATCTTTCTTTTGGCTCCAATTATCAATTACCTTAATAATACTATTTTTTTTAAAACTAGTTAAATACTGAAATACTAAAATAACACCAATTAGTTCCGGAAAAAAAATTCAATATCATTCCAAATGATTTGATAAAAATTTTAATAGGAACCAGTGTGTACTCTCTCTTAATTTAGTGAAAATTGAGTTTGAAGTGTCAAAGCTAAGTTCAGAGTTAATAAAACTAATACATTTTTAAAATCTATCCCTTATTGGACCTAAAATAGCAGGATTAACTTTCAAAACTGGTCTTGAGCAGTTAGACAAAAGTTTATAAAAGCTTCTAAACGGTATTCCTCAAAATAATAGGTGGTGAGGTTGGTCCACTCTGGTTCATAACGCCTCATATATGCTCTTGATTTTATTTAAGATCTTCGTCATCTTTTAGTACCTATGTTTTTTAATCTTTTGGATAATCCTGTTTGCTTTCTCATGTACGACGGAATAAGACGGAACCTTAATTTGCGCTGTTGATTGATCAATAAAAAACTTATGCCAATGGATGCTTCTACGCCAGAGATAAAAGCGGGTGAGCTCATAGCGATCAAGCCAAAGTCGGCAAAGCATTAAGTATTTTTTCTTCTAGTTTTGCCTATATTTTTTATTTCTTCTAGTTTAGAATTTTTCTTCTCCGTTCTCTTTCCCAACGTACTAGGATACATTTGTTATATTAGTGTACCCAATCATCTAAAGTAACTTCTTTTGATCTGGTAACTTTAAAAGCGTTCCCCATTCTTGGGCAAATGGGCTCTTTGGTCGATAAATTGTCTGCTTAAAATTCTACATTCCACTATATATTTCTAGACTTTTATATTCCTGTTCTATTTAAATAATCCTACGAAAAAAAACCCAAAAATGAAGTAGAACAAAAAATGAAAAGTTTTCAATATAAAAAAAATATTAGCATTAATGACTAATGCTAAATTATGATTAGTATAATAAATACTAAACCATGTTTTACATCAATGAAAATGATTTCAGCTCACGAGCGTAAAAAAAAACAACAAATAAATAAATAAAAATCATCAGTTAATCAGCCAATCCATAATATCGAAACAAACAAAATCGCTTTAAATTCGGTTACATATCGTCGCTTAAGGTGTGTCAACTCGTAACTCAAGAAAGTAAATTTTACAGGAGTAACAAAAAATGATACATACTAATAAAGTTTATAAACATTGAATTTATAAATATTTATTTATAAACATTAAATGTATTTTCTACATATTTATATTATTGTTCCAATCATCGCTTTATAGGATATATATATTTCTTTCTGACACGAGATTTTTCTAGAATCATGAGTTGTTTTTATTTATTTTTTAAATGCTAGAAAGTGTGTATTTTTAATTTTTTTCGGACTTATGATGTAATACTGCGTTAAGCGGCGATATGTTAATTTTATTCTGATAACACATAGAATCTATAAGCAATTGCAGATTAGGAGTGTTTCCG